>VDFB02245653.1:0-88306 GCA_007258455.2 Sequoia sempervirens | reverse complement strand
AGATGAAAAAAATTCAATTACAATATAGTTTTTACAAAGTCAACCTAAGTAGTTATGGAATTACTTCACATTGCATAACTAATAACTAGGAGCAGCTGCCGATTGCATTTGCTTGTCATGGCATTCTATGAGACCACATTTCTTTGAGGCATTTTTTCAAACAGTTCTTTTCCTTGTCTATGCTACCATATTTTCCATACATGTCTACCAAAGCATTTTTTCAAACAATTCATTGCCTTGTTGCTATGGCTAAAAACCTAAAACAAGTGCTTTCGAACAAGCTATGGATGCTTGGGAAAAATCTATCAAAAGCATAATAGTAAGCATGAGACCATAATAGTTTGAGACTTTGTAAATCTTTCCCCCGCCCTAAATAAAAATTAGCACTATCGGCCTAACAATGCCTCATCGGCGGAACCCCCATTATAGCCTCGCTGATGGCCCGAGGAAAGTAGCTCATAACCTAGTATCAGTGTAACAATACCCTATCGGGTTGACTCCTAAGGCACTCTCCCCGATAGAACGACAGAGTCAAAAAAAGTAAGCACATTGTTGTGACACATGAGCATCAATGGAACAAATGTTTGCATTCCCCTGATGGCCTGATATAACCATGGATTATCAAGTGCATAATGTATATCGGTGGAGTTGGGGTGCATCAGGGTGATGTTATCTGGCATCCCACTGATAGACAGAAGGAAAGTTGTTCATCGGTGGAGAAGGTGGCTATCAGTGGAAGAAGAATCAGTCTCACCAATACAATGATAATGATTATTACTAACTGATGTGACATCTCGAGGCATCGTCGAGATATTTAAAATAAATGTTCTCCCCCGATGACAAGATTGAAATGGGTGGTGCATTTAGGGAGCTCCAAAATGGAGTAATTGCAGGTTTTAATTCTTGAAGTGAATGAGAGAAGTATGTGGAGTCAGGTGGCGGCGATGATCGACGTATGCTGAGCATTTATGGAAAGGAATGTGAATGAAATTATTAAATTCTTGAGGCATTACTTTCTCGATGCTCCTCTACTATGGCAAACAATAGGTATGAAAATGGTGTATAGGAGGTGGTGGTTATGTCACTATAGAGGTGATGGAGGTTCGTTTCACGCTTAAAATGAAGAAACAACTCTCACACTTTATGGAGAACCATCGGAAAAGAGACTAATGGGGTGTTTCTTGTACAACGATGAATGATTAGTGCGGTCAGTGCAACTAATTCTAGGAAGAGGATTCGGTGAACTCAAGCATAGGTACAAAACTAATTTGGACATTTTTTGCTAATAATGGCTTGGGGCTTAGATTGGGAGAGTCAATTGAAGTTGTGAAAAGGGTGATGAAGGCACTACTGGTGCATAAGAATTATCTGGAGGACATGGACTCACTGTTGGAACGGGTGATTCTGGGAGTTGGGATGGATATTAGTGAGGGAATTGAAAGTGAAGAGGATGAAGAAACAAAGAAATGCGTACCCTTTGTGAAATGGCCAAAAGGAAAAAGTAAATCCAGATGGAGAGAGGAAGCAACATGCGGGTGGGAGGCTCTAAAATTGATTGTGGAATTAATAGAGGTTGAGACGGTGATAGTGAAGGAAAAGGCTAAAGCGGAGCGGCTGAAGAAGTTGGAGCAGCGACCTTGAAGGAAGAAGAAGAACATGACCTCTATGGAAACTATGGCGAGTAGCTCGTCTACAACTCTACAGTTAACATAATCCTCTACCATGAATTTGAGTTTTTTGGCTGTCTGTAGTTAGTTTTTGGGGGTTTTACAAAACTGTGGGCAACGAAAAGGAGTTTTTGGTTTGTAGGGTAGTTAGTAGTTATTCATAAAAGATGATGAATGTAATTTTGAGTGAAAATTTTGATTCTGAAATAGTTGTTAAGGACTGGCAGTGAAGTCGCTGCAGATAAACTGTAAATTTTGAAAACAATGAATATATAAACTCTCCAGCCATACAACTATAATCTCAAAAAATATTGTAAATAAGGAAATTAATAGTTTGAATGCAAGTAATCTATGTCAATTTTCAAACATTAATATTCTCCACTTGTCACCTAAACCTGATTTAATAAGTAATAAGCACTTACTAGTAATCATGCCTGCCCACCAAAGTGGCTCATATAGGTAAGAATAACCTCCCACTCCTGCAATAATGTTTTCATGGTCATTGTTAGTATGTAAAAATAAATTTGGAAAGAACAGAGTTGCAAAGATAAATAGAATGAAGACTCTAAAGAAGCTATTTTCACATTGTAGCTTTCTGACAATCCAACATGACACTAAAGCTCGGTGTTTGATTTTTGTTCAACACAAAAACAGGAACTAAGTCATGGGATAAAACATTGAAATCAATTTATTTTTCAAAATAAGTTAGTATACTCAAATGTGAAAGGAGATGAAAGAATAATCAAAGAAATGTGTTAAAAGGGCGCCTCCATTTACGTGCAGTGCAAGTGGAAATTCTCTAAATTTTGAAGTTCAATATTGAAATTTTATTTAAAGTTGAAATATAAATGTCCTTAGTTGATCAGAAGTAACTAGTAGATAAAGCTAACTAGTTCAAGGTATTCATTATCATGTTTAAACATTCCCTAAGTATCTACTAAATAAATAAATCTTGCGTAGAATGTATATATTACTAATTTGAAGATCATATTTATAGTCATGGAGAGTTACATGAGGTATAGGTTAGGTCTCTAACTGTTATATAATTGGTGCAAATCTAAGGTCTTAAGTTGTCCTGCCCAATAATCTTTATTCCAATCTTTAAATGACATAAAATATTGAGGCTTATCCTTTGTTGTTCTCAAATTCTCAATCAAACCATCTTAACCATATCATACTAAAAGTCTGTTTTCAGGCCCAAAAAATGTAAGTTTTGAGAGTCCCACTCAATCTCAAGGCCAAAAGCATAACATCTGGCTTAAAATAGGTACAGACCAAAATATTCAAATAGTACAGTGATATCTTCAACAGAACCCTAAGTACTTAAATCCTTCCATGGTTTTTGTTGATGTAATTAAATTATCATAGATGATCTAAAAGGTCAAAGGGCCTTCCTTTTTCTTGTAAGTTGTAAGCCCTAAAAACAAGTTAGTCAGTCATCAAGGTAAATACATGACTAGAACATGGGTGAGGTAACAGTCATCAAGGTGATTACATGACTGGAACAAGTGTGAGGTAACAAAAGGAACAAGTGTGAGGTAACAAAAGGCATTATACCTCTGTCCTCATCACCCAAATCAAGATTTGAGGCAAGCAAAGGAATGTAGCCTACTCACTGCTTCTGCACAACAAACTTTAATCTATACTTTCTTTATAAATGTTCTAAAAAATAATGTCATATGACCACCAAAATAATTTCAACTATCATAGTTATATGATTTTTCATCAACACCATCTCATCACAAAACCATCAGTTATAATTTAATCCTGACTGAGGAAATACATACCTGGTACATCCTCTTCAATACAAGGAACATGAACTCAATCACTTGTTCAAGCCAACAAGTACTCCACAACCTCTCTCCTCCTAGCAAGTAACACCCCTTGAGTTCTCTCAATGGACCCTCCTTCCCATCAAGCTTCAATATGATGAATTTTTTTTTATGCAAATCAATTTGGCTTTGAACAAATCATCACAAAACAAGCTGATTCAAACAACCAATTGATTCACAAAACTCTTCCAAATCACTCCTTTGCAAAAACTCTTCAACTCATCTAGTAGGTCTGCAGACCTAGATTTTTGACTTTATCTCGCAATGAACCACTCAAAAATCAATCTATCTACTCTTTTAGACACCCTTTAAGGAAGACCATAACTTACCTTCAAAACCATCATGGGTCACTTTAGACCATCTCACGCAAAACCTAGAAACAACGTTGTCCTAATAAACCAATTAGGCCTTTGTTTCAAAGGAGGTACCTCAAATTCTTTCCTCCAACTCCAAACAACCACTCAAATCTTCTTACCAATCAACATAGGGCCCTAATCAACAATTTTTAGATGGGAAAACTCTCATCTAACCTTTGTAACTAAAAACCCTCACTTTACACTAGCTTGGGGTAGGGTTTATTGAAAAATGACATTACCAACCTCTCACAGCTCTGCCACCACGTCCAACACTCTTCATTATGCTTTCACATGCTTACAATATGAATTGGTCAATGATGACCTTATTAATGACTTCTAGACTCAAAACTCAAACTGACCTAAGACCTCCATGAATCAACATTTCACAAATACCTTGGTGCTCCTGCACTAGTTTTTAAATGTTTAATTCAAGAAGAAATAGAGTTATTCATATATACAAGTCAAAATAAAATAATTTTTTACATTTATGTATTGGTATTGCAAACTCTTTTATGAAGGCTCGGACTAGGGTTTGCCTAATTGGTGCCTCTAGATTCTAGGTTAGAATCTTACAAGACTTAAATAGTGTACATACCAACCTCCATTTACTGTCACAACCACCTTTGTTACTATTTCCCCCCTCAATCCATCACAATACCATTTCCAGGAGTCACCTAGAGGTCTCTAGCAGATGATAAGGTGTCATCAACAAGAGGGGTGTATACCTTTGTCCCAACCACAGAGGTTTTTTGTGGTCAAGTAAAACCCCACCTTGAAACCCCAAACCATATAAGCTTAGTGCTCCACGGGGACCTGTCCACTACCTTGGTACCCCCGTCCCCGTCCCAAAAACATTTTGAGGACTTGGGGGACTCAGAAACTTCCCCCCGCCTTTGCATCTAATAGTGACACAAACTTGAACTCCAATTTTGATACAGACCTACTAGTTGCATTTGCTGATTAGGGACAACCATATATTTTCTATGTTTTTGTCATTTTATAGTTGAAACTTGAAGCCTTTGGGCATTTTTTTATAATTCTTATTTAATATGTATGCACATTGACAATAAAAGAATTTGAATTTTGTTACTTTGTTTGTCAATTCTTATGTGAAATCTCAATTCAAGTCTAATGTTATGTATTAATCTTCTACAATGCCTATGATGAATGCTTTATCAATGTTCTGATATGAATATTTGAAATTTCTCTATATTTTTAAAATTTTCCCTATTTTTTATAGTTGTCCCCTACCGTCCCCTAAAAAATTACCCAAAAGTACCCTGGTACCAAAAACACATCCCACCATCCCCTGTCGTCCCCGTCCCCAAAACTTGGGGGAGCATAGTATAAACTTTATTTTATGAAAAAAGGCATTCAGGCATACAAGAAAATATGACTCTACAACATTGAAAACACCAAATAACAACAGATATAGGAATAACTAGCTTAAGTAGACAATATATGAAAGATGTGGAATCGTAGACAAAACACTTGAATTTTTTAACAGAATGCCTCAAAGAGATGTCATCTCATGGAATGAAATGATCGATTGCAGAATATGTGCAAAATGGATTTTGCAAGGAACCTCTCAAAATATTTGAATTAATGAAGCACTCTGGAACACATCCTAACATTGTAAGCTTTGCTTGGGTTCTAGGTGAATGTAGTCATGCAGGTTTAGTGGATGAGGGCTGCACATACTTCACATGTCAATAACCCTTATTGCATTACAATTTACATATATTATTGATCATTAGGTGTGCATGGTTGATAAACCATTCATATTTTTAGTTGGATCCTAAAAATGTTTCAACCTATGTTCTTCTCTAAAACATCTATACGAGGTTCAAATAGTAAAGAGATTGATGAAAGATAGAGGAATTAAAAAGATCCCTAGATGTTGTAGTTGGATATGCTTTGGTAGACATATATGCAAGATGTGGAATCATAGACAAAACACCTAAATTGTTTGACAGAATGCCTCAAAGAGATGTCATCTCATGGAATGAAATGATTGATTGTAGAATGTGCACAAAATGGATTTTGCAAGGAACCTCTCAAAATCTTTTCCCAAATTTGAAGATCTCTAATGTTTAAGGCATGTTTTTCCCAAAACAGCTTGACACATTTTTTGCCCATGCCCTATTGTTCTTTATCACCATTTTTCTTCAATTTCCTGGCTCTAAACCAAATCATGATGATAAGAAAAGCAATCCAAATCTTCTAAGTACACTTGTCTTAATGTTGGGCTATTTTAAACAAGATTTGATTGAGTTTGAAATACCCATTCAACTCTATTTCGTTCCAAACAAAATTTTCCATATCATCTAAAACAAAACCCCTAAACTCCATCTGCCTCATTCTGACATAAATGGCTAGAATACTTCACACACCAAGGGTTCATCAAACAGTACAAAGAAATAATGCAACTAAGAACAGTTGCATAGCAACTGGAAATAATAGTGCAACAACTAAGAACAATTATAATAGGTGAAATCCATGGTTAGTATAACATTCTTCCTAACTATTGAGTATAAAAGAACATATTCGTTGATTCAGAATTCTGTCAACAAATCAGTTGTGGTTTAGAAATTCTTGTCTGGGATGATACATGATTCGGTGCCATGGAGGTTGTATATTGTTGGGGAGATCTTCTAGATGCATTTATCCAGTGCTCTCTTTCGCCAAGGATTGGTTTTGCAAAGTGAACTCTCAGTGGGGATTATCCGACCCAATTGAGATATGCTCTGCTGGGTTTAAACTGATTTGGTCATGATCCATTAGGCCAAAAAAGTCCTTCCATTAGATGATGTGTCAATGAAGAGTTTCTTGGTGGTTCTTGTTAGTCTCTAATTCTAATGCTTGTTAGGTTTGTGATAGTAGAACAAACTTATTTGAAAAGGATTACCTTATCGGTCTATCAACCGAACATGTCTTCTGGTTCCAGCAATGCATCAACAGTTCTATTTTTTCATCAGCGTGAGATCTTCTATCGGTGAGACGAGGTCTCCTGTTCCTGCGATGGTCTAATGGGGATATCGTCGGTGGAGTTTGTGCCTGTCATTGGAACCAACAACGAGCACAAACTCTATTGATGACATCCCCATCAGACCATCGTGGGAACAAGAGACCGCGTCCCGCTGATAGAAAATCCTCACGCCGATGAAAAAATAGAACTGGTTGGAACTAGAAGACACGTCTGGTCGATAGACCGATAAGGTGGGGGAAATCAGTTCCATTTTCTGTAATGTGGTAAGAGTCATACAAGTAACGCTATGTCATGCTAGGGAACTCTTCTTGGAGGTTCTAAATGATTTGCCTCTTTTTTATAAGACTATGTTGGCAATGCCACCTGAATCACAGTTGTTTGGTGGGATTCCAAACCCAGACAATGAGGTGTAGTTGTGGAAATATCATAGAGAGAAGATACAAGCTCCCATGATGATTTTTCCAAGCGAATTTATATTAGAGTCTTGCTTAGCATGGCTTAAGACATGTATAGATAATATTCTCTTTATAGATAGGCTCGAGGGAAAGTATTTGCTTGATCTTGTGAAAAGTGGCAAGGAACTTGTAGAGAATGAGACATTGATCAGAGAAACATTGGATAGTTTGGATGCATTTGAAAGGATCTTAGAGTGGCTAAAAATGGTTTTTGGTTCAAATGTTGAGTTTCCATGGCAATGCGTGTGTGAGATTGTTTTGAAGCACTCAAAGAGTTTGTGGGATGAACTTTTTGAAAGCCTGTTTGTTAGTAGGATGAAAAAAAATAATAGCTGATGGATTTGCAGATCTGCGTGAGAGAGTTAAGGTTGGTAAATGCCTTGAAGCCATAGTTACATCTTTGGCAAGTTACAAAGATGTTGAAACCCATTTGCACAAATTAACTACTAGTGAGGGTTGGCTTGTAAAGAGAGGGGACCTAAAAAGTGTCAATTTACTTGGGTTAAGTTTTAGATTTATGATGACAAATGATGAATACTGGTTTGGTCACCTTAACGCTTATTTTGGAACTGAGGTTATTCAAATAAAAGATACCATAGATGAGGGGTCCAAGAATATTCTAGAAGACCCCCTAAGTTTTCTTCATGCACATAAATCTCCTTCAAGGATAAATGATTTAGCACCTTATTTGCAAGAGCAATGCTTCCATTTTATCTCAGCATTGATTGTTGAGATTGAAGAACATCTTGCACATCTTTCATAAGCTCTCTATCAAGAAATGAAAAATGAGGAGATGCTAGAAAAAATGAACAAGGAGAGACTAGAACTGACAGTTATAGTGGAAAGGGAACTTTTCTTAGGAAGGCTTTTAGTTGCTCTCAGTTTTCATTCAACATCCCTTCCACTAGTTCTTGGCTCGTCTCAGCTCTGGTTTGTCAAGAAAAAGGCTTCAGTTTGAGGGAAAGGATCTTCGACTTTCAGATATTCTAGTACTGATTTTGATTACTGTCTTCTAGACAGTTTTGGAAGACAACTACTAATGAGAGGGGTTGGTTTGAAGCCTGAATCATAGGATAAAAATAATAGCACCAAATTGAATAAATTGAGAACTATGCACAATCTTTGTATCAGAGCTCATAGCATGTGGATATTGTGGATAATTGAAGAAAATTCAAGAATTCTCACAAGAGATCTAAGGGGGGATGATTCTTTATCCATGACAACTCCTTTGAAGGCATGTATTCTCATTTGCATTGCATATTTTGTTTTTTGTGGCTTATGGAGTTGGTTTCATTTCTATGATTCATCTAATAACTGATCTCTTCTTGCAGTTTTCATGAGATTTCTTCTAGTTCTGATTTAAGTCATCATGGTTTATATCTGGATATATTAATAACCAAATGAGAATAAAGCATCTAGAGTAAAGAGCTACATTTGATTCTTTCAGTCACTTCAAACTCTTTATTTCCCAATAAATGGAAAAGACTAACATGTGCCCTTTCAACCCTTCCAATCCATATTAATCATGGAGATGTAATCGGTAAGTATGCAAAAAAGTATCAAAGGGGAGCCAAAAAGTTAGAGATTTTCATAGGGCCTATGAATCAACTCTTGTTGTTTTTATATGAAAATATTGTTGTTTGTTTTCTATTTATAATATCTATTGGCATCATTTGGGAACTCCTATTTTTGAGAATTCAATAAGAGTTCTCAAAAAAAGTAGGATGACATCTACTGTACAACTGAACTATTATTCCACTGCACTGTAAATGTTAAACCCCTACCATCCCTGCACTCCTTTCATTGTACTCTACATGGTTGATAGAAGAGCCACTTTTCACTTTATTATTGTTCATCCTTTTTCTTTACATGCTACTCTATTTTTTACACTCAACTTCAAAAGTGATTTGCATGCCCCCTCAGAAAGTGGAAGCTAATTTTAAGAGTTCAAATTCTAAAATTTGTATAGACAACTCAATCTACATGTCCCTTAATATCATTTTTATAGATTAAAGTAAATTCTCTTGTGAACTATGCAATTTGATAATGGAAACTTCAAAAAGAAAAGATAACTTTTAACATCTCATAACGGAAAAGAAAAGAATAAACAGACCTCGATTCCAAGTTCTCTATATAAATCCTTAACTTCTGCAACACAAGATGGATCTGCTTTTCCATAATTAGCCTAAAAAAGAACATAATCACTGTTAGTCAACAAGCAGCTAGTAAAATTATTAAAAAGAATGGATCATATGGCCTGACCGCGTATAGATTTGAAAAGTAAAATTAACTAAAACTACGAAAAGTGACTTACCACAAGATTTTGCACAAATCGTGTCCGATGCGGAAAAATGGGTAGAGTTTGCAATCCAAAATCAGGTGTCGCACTTTACTTCTCCATTTTGGCGGGCTACCTTGAAAATAAGGTTTTGACTCATTGCTCCATTTTGGCGGGCTACGATTGAAAATAAGGTCTTCACGAAGGTTTTAGAGTATGTTTATTAAAATGAAAATTATGCTTATAAAAAAATTTGGTTTTTTTCCTCTTAGATTATTTGGTTGCTTATTCTTATCTTTTGTTTTTTCTCTTCCTTTTGCTTATTTTTTTGTTTTTCAAGGTTTTTGGGTTTTAGTTTTTTAGGTTCTCTTATGGTTTTCATTAATTTTTATAACTTGACCTAGTTTTTCGTCAATTTAGAAGAAACTTTGGTGTTCATATGATGACACCACAAAACAAAATATTTATTCCACAAAAAATATTTATTAGTAATTTTATTTGTAATATTTTATTATTAATTATGGCAGGCTACAATTGAAAATAAGGTCTTGACAAAGGTTTTAGAGTATGTTTATTAGCAAAAATCTTGGGAATGTTGGTTGAAGGAGGGAGATCGGAACACGAAGTTTTTTCGTAGTTCGGTGAAAGCTAAACGAAGTATAAATAGAATTTTGGAAATCAAAGGAAGGGATGGAGAACTATGCACAGATCAAGCTAACATGAATAGGGAAGCTGTAATTTTTTTTTCAAGATCTCCTTAATGCTGAAAACTCATCTAGGAACCCCCAAAATGAGGAATTGTTGAATATGATTCCAAGTATCATCACAGACCAGCATAATAAAATTCTTATGAGACCGGTTTCGTTGGAAGAAGTTCCTCAAGCTGCCTTTTAGTTAGGAAGGGACAAAGCTCTGGGACCAGATGAGTTTCCTGCAAGCTTTTTTCAATCTTATTGGGACATTATAAAAACTGATCTGTGGGAATTAGTGGAGGAGTCGCGTGCTCAATCTTATATGTTGAAGGATTTAAATAATACCTTCCTTTCTTTAGTGACAAAGAAGAAAGATTTCAAATCTTTTGATGATTTTCGCCCAATCTCGTTATGCAATATTGTTGATAAAGTAGTTTCTAAAGTGATGGAAAATAGGCTCAAACAGTTTCTCAAGTTAATCATCTTAGAAGAACAAAGCGAGTTTGTTCTAGAAAGGTCTATTGTGGAAGGAGTCATCATAGCGCAGAAGGCAATTCACTCTATCCGAAGGCTAAAACTGAAAAGTCTTTTGTGAAGTTGGATATCAGGAAGGCATATGCCCAAGTGGACAGGGCCTTTCTTCAGCGTGTGCTTGGAAAATTGTTTCAGTTCTACTTGGATATCATGGGTTAAGAGTTGTATAGAGACCCCTCATTATTCAGTACTAGTAAATGGGAGCCCTCAAGGCTTCTTTTCTACTAAACGAGGCTTGAGACAGGGGGACCCGCTGTCCCCTTTTCTTTTTATTATATTGGCGGAACTATTAGGAAGATCCATATGTAAAGTGCGGGCAGAAGGGTGGAAGGGTGTTAAGGTGGCGCAAGGTGTTGAAGTTGTTACACATCAACAATTTGCTGATGATACCTTGTTGATGGGAGAATCTACCATGAGGGAGGGTCGTGTGATGAGGGCAACTTTGGACAAATATTGTGCAGCCTCAGGTCAGCAAATAAGTTGGCACAAATTAGAATTATTCTTCTTTAAAACAAGTCTGAATCTGCAAAGAGCAATAAGTAGAGTTTTGGGAGTTAAGCTTGGTAAGTTGTCTAGTAGATTCCTGGGCATTCCTCTTTTTGAAGGGGCCTATAGGTCTCATCTCTGGAATCACTTAATGGAATTTTGTTTGGGTAAAATGGAAGGGTGGAAAGGTGTTGGCTATCGTCGGCTAGAAGAATTTTAATGCTTAAATCTATGATTTCAACGATCCCAATTTTCTCAATGATGTGTTTGAAACTGCCCATAAAAATTATATCTTCAATAGAACAGCAAATGAGGAAATTTCTTTGGAATGGGAATCGAGATCATGATAAAATCCCACTCCTTGCGTGGGAAAAAGTGTGTATGCCAAAAGATCCTGGAGGTGCTGGTTTAATAAAATGGTATTTGATGAATGAAGCAATGGGAGTGAAGTTAGTTTGGTATATGTACTGTAAATCAGATCAGAAGTGGGCTCATATTCTACAACAGAAATACCTTGATTCTCTGGAAAAAGAAAGAATTTTTACAATTCAAAATCCTCCTGAAGGTTCAGCTATTTGGAATTTTATGATCTCTTGTCGAAAGGTAATTAACGAGCGTCTAACATGGCAGATTGCGGCTAGGGATCAAGCCCTCTTATGGAAAGACTCGTGGGAGGGCTTTGAAGTGTTGGAGGATGATGATCGTTTGGGAGAAATCCAACGTATTACTGAGGAAAAATGGGGTATCACGGTAAGTGATTTTTTGGGAAAAAAGTTGGTTGATGGCCAAGAAGTGTATGGCTGGAAAGATGTTGGTAAGTTAGATTTAAGCGAGGAACAAAAAGAATTGTTTCAATCAATTCTTCAACAAAGACAAATCCTTATTGCTGGGAGAAGAGATAAGGTGATTTGGTGTGGCTCAAAAAGTGGTAATTATAATGTTAAAATGGGATACAAGCTGTTGGAAAATTCGTGGGTGCTAGAGGATTGGCCAAACCATTTATGCTGGGACAAATTTTGCCTCCCCAAGGCTGGAACCTTCACTTGGCTGGATATTTGTGGCCGAATTCTTATAGGAGAACATCTTATGAGGATTGGGTTTAAAGGGTTTAAAGGTCCCTTCCAATGTATTCTATGCAAACAACATGAAGAGACAATGGACCACTTGGTATTGCAATGTGAATTTTCAAATCAATGTTGGAGACACTTTCAAAAGAAGCTTAATTGGCATGGCCCTTTTCCTTCCTCACTACCAGCAATGTTCAAAGGCTGGAATGTTAGCCATAAGAAATCTGATTTCTCCAGCATATGGCTAATCAATCCATCAATAATTATATGGGAGTTATGGAAGGAGCAAAACAGAAGGCTCTTCCAAGGAAAAGAATTAAGTATTGCATTGCTGATGTCTAAAATAGAGGTTGCAATTACAAAAGTAGTAAACACGGCAGCTGTGAGATGCAATCCTAAGAAGTATCCATTATGTTTGTTGGATGGACTGCTACAAAGATCATGGCCAATGCTAAAGCTACCGGCTACTTATGGATCTCAGGTCAGCACGTCTCCTGCATTGAATAGGAAGGTTGAGTGGTCTAAACCGGAAGAGGGGTGGATGAAAGTAAATTTCGATGGTAGAGCAAAAGGTAATCTTGGCCCTTCTGGTGTTGGATGTATCTTAAGAGATGATCAGGGAAATGTTTTGGGATTGGGAGCTCAAAAACTACGTGATGGTACAAATAATGAGGCGGAAGCACAAGCGGCACTATTAGTATTTAATTTGGCTATAAAATGGGGGCTCAAAAATTACAGTTGGAAGGGGACTCAAAGATAATTGTTAATTCCATTACTATTGGTAGCTCACAGATTTGCAAGATTAATAAGTACATTTCAACAATTAGGCAGAAGCTAGAAGCAATGGAAGATTTTAAATTAATGCATATCTATCGAAGTGGGAATGGGGAGGCAGAATCTTTAGCTAATTGGGTAGTTTCAGTATTGTCTTCCCAAGATTTGCTTGTGTATGAGGATTTTTGATTTCTTACTATGGAGCCACCGATTGGAGGTATGTAGCTGGGCATTATTGCTGGCTGGATGATAGAGTAAGCTCATTTTAGGAGAGCAGGAAGGAGTTTGCAGTAGATAAATATTAAATCGCAGCTTAGAAGGAAGTATGTGGTGGGCTAAATGTGGCATTTTAGTCTTAACTATCAACTTGGAATCGAGTTGGTTCAACTGGCTGGGCAAATGTTTGCCTCGTTTTACTCCTAACAAGTTAGCAATCATTTTTGTGAGGCATCAATAGTAGATAGGAAGAAATCCCAAGCTAATGTTGTGTATGAAGCAACTGTATTTTAAAATTTGAAGGAGCTGTAGTATTGTAATGCTTTTACATTTTAATAAAATACTTTGCAGGTTCTCCCTGCAGTTTACCGATAAAAAAAAAAAACCTCTAGTAAAGGCTGTCTCGTTTCTTTGTAGTATAATCCTTGGAGGTCTCTTCTCCTATCATCCACCTATCCACCTATCACAACATAGTCAGTCCATCTATCCCATAATAAGTGATCCTATACCTAACTAGGGGCACCTTTTGCTTTGACCTTGGTTTTGAGCTTGATTCTTATATCTTGAGATCATATGCAAATATTAAAAACATTAAGCTTTAACTAAAATCATGAGCAAAACAAATATCGATTATTAACCTAAATATTTGACTTGCATAACTTATTGCCTATATTTTGGTATAACTATTAAAACATTTTCATGTCCTAACAGAATTATCTTTCCTATGATGGGCATTATCAAAATAAATTTTAGGCCTCAATGGATGTACCCTTCCTACAATGGACCTTACCTATCAAAACTGAGCTTATCCTTTTGGCAAGAGATATGTTGGTTGTTGATTTTTCTTTCTCAATTGATTTTATTTTTCTTTCTTGACTTTATTTGACTTTCTTTTGTCTCTCATTTTCTTGATAAGGCTTATATCTTAATGTGTTAAGAGAAGCTTGGGTTTAGACATGACTTTCTTTCTTTTCATGTTTACATGTGTGTTGTGTGTGTGCAAGTTGAGTAAATGACAAGCAATATCCATTTGCTAGGGTTCCTCTTCAAAGTAGCAACGTATCTTGTTTTTCTTTATTTGTTGCTTTGCATCTTTGCATGTCATATTTTTATTGCATCTCCTCTTTATAAGTTTCATTTTGATATTTTATCCTTGGTGAACGTTGATTTTGTTGCATTCATAAGTGTTAGTGTGCATCATAGTATCATAATAACATAAATAACATCATAAATAATTCTTTTTATCATGAGATTGACCTGAGACTTGTTTTCTAGTAAGTCTCTTGAGGGAGAATCATAACCTCCATTCCATGGTCCACTTAAAGAGCACACAATCTACTGAGAGGGGGGGTGAATCAGTATATTGAAACAATTCTAGAATCCTTCACTTATGATACAGTTATATAGTTTTTCAACATGAAGAGCACATAATCACATAAAAATTAATCATAACACAACACAAGATAATACTAGATATACGTGGAAACCTAAGATGGGAAAAACCACAGTGACAATAGTTGCTTGGATCTACTGCCCAAATCTAGCTTCACAATGCAGTAATATAATAAGTGAGATTATAATATGAAGTAGGCACCAAACTACCAAAGTCACCAATCCCCTATTGAATTTGTTGGCACCAACCTACTAGAGACAACAATCTCCACTGAAAAGAGACCAATCGCTACCGGAACAATATAACAGGTAGAACACTAGTCCTACTGAAATACAAAGATAAAGTTGATAGATCTAAAATATAACTCAGATATGTACTTAGAGTCACATATGACACTCTTCCACACTAAGAATGATCTTCTAATACTGATGCTCCCTCTTTTCTTCACAATTCTATATTCAAAATCACCTTACTTGATCACGACTAATGTAGTTGACAAATCATACAACCCATACACTTATAATACATCTAAACATTTGAAATATATGCATTACATTACATTAACACTCTTCCATGTCAGCTAGTGATCCGCAAATAGCCAGGATGACATAAGGTGGACCTAAATTCAACTTACGTGAAACGTGTAATACAACAATCCAAACACAAATTTCTTGCTTCCAAAAGAACTTGATTTCGTGCACCACGTTAGGAACCTTAAGCATGTCCTATCCTCACTCCACACGCAAGATTTAAATTCTACACACTACTAGACGTTACCGCACACACTTTGAAATTCAAATAGCCTGACAAACCTTCTGACACTTCAAGCTTCTTGCATATTGAACACATTCTCTGGAAACTCAGGAAACTGATAAAATAATTGTAGACATACCCTCCTTTGAAACTACAGAGAAATACTGCATTTTTGCACAAATTTCCTACCGTATTTAGAAATCTCTCTGCCCAAGAGATATCCTTGCATAGACTTTCAGACCACCACACTCATATCGACCGCATACTCGGTATGACATAATAAACACGCCAACAATTTGAAGGCATTCATGATTTAATAAAACTTAATGTATGTAACTTGATATAGGATATGATTGATTAGACAGTCTACACACTGATAACAACATGCTTCTGAACACCCTTTGATAACAATTTTCAACAACCTTTGACATCAATGACAACCTATGTTTGACACCACTAGGGCACATTGGGACACATCGTCAATCTTTTTCTTTGAAACAATGCTTTAAAATGCATTGTCTCAAAGATGGGCAAAATTTAGACACTTAAAAATGGTTAATGCATTTTCATCTTATCATTTCAACATTATCCTTATCGTTTCTCCTATATATATTAATTAAATAATTATTAATTATTTGATTAAGCTAACATTTTTCTCTTTTCATCCATAATAATTAAATAATTTTTTAATTATCTTAATTTTTTTATCATATCTATATTAATTGAATCATTTGTAATTGTTTAGTTAATTCATCTCGTATCATTTTCCCTCCAACATTAATGAAAATTAGAATTAGAATTTATCTTTGGTCCTCTATAATTAAATAATTTTAAAAAATTATTTAATTAGCTATCACTCCTCTTTTAATAATAAATTAAAAACAATTTATTTAAATTAAATATTTTCCTCTATAATTAAACTAGCATAGATATCTTAATTACATCTATCTAAAAGATGCCAAGAGATATCAGTCACGAAGCACCTATATTTAAATTATTTTTGAGAATAGATAGGTGTCTCGAGACTGATATCTCTTAGCGTCTTTTAGATAGATGTAATTAAGATATCTATGCCAGTAGCATCCGTAGTGCGGTATGTAAAATATCATTATAGTATTTTTTTTTGTTTGAATAAACTATTTTTATACTTCGTAATATTGAATGAGACATTTCATATTAAACCAAAAATATAATCTCCATGCTATGTAATTAGAGTTTAATAGAAGAATGATATCTAATAATGTATACATTACATAAAATTATTGTGCTTCTAAAGACTTGAGCCATTCTTCCTCAACTCTCCTTTTGGTGAGTTGCTTCCTTGTTTTCAATTTTTCATAGTGATCTTATGAAAATAGTGGTGAGATTATGAGTTTTTCCAATGATTTAATGTGTGAAATAGCAACAAAAGTTAATATTGCTCTTTCTCTCAGTCCTATATCAATTGTTGCCTTTGAAAGAGTCAATCCTTGTGATTTGTGGATTGTTAGTGCCCAAGCTAATCATAATGGCAATTGACGTGTGCACCCCCTATGCATTGGCACAATTGGAACTATATTTGGAGATGCATCTTCAAATGGCATTCTTGAGTAATTATCAAATTGAACCATAACATATGTTGGTGGATCTAGTGGGGCACTTCCAGGTTTGTATATGATACTTCAAATGTATCCTAAAGCTCCATTTACAATGCCTGCTTCTATCCATAGATTAGAAGTCAACACATGACTCTTGCATCCTTCATGATTAATAATTCAACATCTAATTCATCATTTTGACCTTCTCTTGGATTGGTACTACCTTCTTTAGTTGCAATGCTACGAGCTACTAGTCTTCTTAATGAATGCATTTTTTTCCTATTATGATTATGTACATTATCATTTGTTGCAAATAGATACATATTGTTATCAAACTCTTCCTGAACTGTTTGATGTAATGAAACATCTATTCTTGTCATCAATAATTTCCAGCCATTGATTGTTGGATGTGCATCTATAATATTTGTGAGTAGTTGCTGAAACCTTTATTGGTCCTCACCTTCACCTTCTTGTCTAAATACCTTATCCAAAGTAACAACTATCTTAAACTCTTCCCATAAAAATTTTGCATGTACAAAACTATCATAGGGTGGTTTGTCAGTAATAGGAGATAGTTGTCCCAAATCTCCTACCAAAATGATTGATCTTCCTCCAAAACTCAAGTTTGATTTTTTTGGAAAAGCTTGGTGTAGTCTTGAATCAATATTTGTAAGCAATTTTTATCCTTGATAAAACTCATTTCATCAATCAATATGTTTTTTACATGTCATAGTTCTTCTTGGAAAGTTGTGAGCCTTGTGCTTTCTAATTCAACAAAATCTGTAAGTGTTACTCTTAGTGTTCAAATGAGTTGTCGATGCGCCAATGTTAAAATCTACAACTCCAGTTGGTGCTAGTAATAATAGGGGAGGACATTGTGGTGTTGATGCATCTTGAAGAGCTTGAAAAATTGCATGAATTAGATATTATTTACCTATTCCAACTATTCCTTAGATTATCATGCACAGTGGCATGATGTTTTCATCTTGATAATATTGTGACATAATAATATCAAGTGCTTTTTTTTGCTTAGTACCTAAGGTTCCCTATGACATCATGTCATTTGGTAACAATAATCCATTATCTTTCATGTGTTGATAAACTTTATTTCTTTATTTGTGTAATCTTCTCCTTGATATTTAGTACTCCATAGAGTTTGTCTATCAACATCTCTTCTACCCAACATATCTATCTTTGTTGCATCCATTATTTTTCCACGATGTAGTCTTGACATGATCTCCCACTCATGTTCAATTGTATTATGATCATTAGGTATAACATCCTCATCTTCAAAATCATTATTTAATTTTCAATCTCATCTCTAATATTCAATCATTCCAAATGCCATGGATTATAATTGAGTGACTCCTGATTTAATATAATTGTAGCCTTATCAATTCTGATATCTCTTTGTATATTTTGAAATGGCTTGTACAAAAAAAAATCCAACCAACAAAGGTCAACCCATTTTTCCAATAGGCGTGTAGGTATGGTGGTAAATCTTGGAAACACTTTCACAATAGCTGCCATAGTCCTTGCTTCCCATTTGTTATCTCTTCTCCACTTGGGATTATAAATCCAAGATCTAGCCGCATCTATAAGTGTAACACTTTCCATTGCATATGGTCTATCCAAATATCCTTCAACAAAATGTTTTAGGTGACTTTCATCATCATTTTCTTCATTTTTGTCACTAGCTTGAACACCTCTCTTGAAACATTTAATGTGAAAAATACTCTACCACTTTATACCAATGACAACTCCAATAACATGTGGCATGTTTCTTGTGCTCCAATGTCTCTTTCAACAAGGGTGTTCGTTAGAAGTCTTCTATATGCTCTTGATGCTACTTCATCCAGGTTTTTAATATTTTCAAATCATATTAACATTTGATGATACATTTTTGAACTCTTTTTAGTTTTTGTTGCATACTTTGCAATATAATTGATTACAACATATTTTGAAAGAATTGGTTGCCAATCTACATTTTCTCTCCATAACTGAAGAATGTTACGATTATGTGTATTCACTCAATCATCATTTCTTGCAAGTTCATATATTTTATCTCATGGTGTTGGTTCTTCAAATAATTTTGATCCATCTAGATGCAATGACCATGGCACATTGTACCTAAAAACAAAAGGTCATTTATTAGTTTATATAAATATTTTAATTTTACTTGATACAAAACATTCAAATATATGAATAACTTACCTATAAATCATCCTTCCTCTTTTTTTACGAAGGCAAGTTCCTTCTTTACATATTGTATGAAGTTCAAAACAATTGAGTAACTCTTCATAGTCATGTTCCAAGTCTATTTGGCTCAATTGTTGTGTATTTTGAAGGCATGGATGTTGTGTGATGTTTTGTAGGACCTATCATTGATGATGAAACATATTTTATTAGTTAACATACAATACTTTTAAGTATAATATATTTTGAAAAATATATATAATTAAGAATTAAAATCATACATGTATGTTTCATTGATGTGGATCTCCACATGGATTTCATGCATGAATAATAGAATCAAAATATTTTTGTTCATTTTTTCTTTCATGATCATTTCCCCAATTTAGGTTGTCTATATTTGGTGCTCCCTCTAACCATATAAATCCATGCACATGTGGTGATCCTCTATGCTGCCATTCATATCTTGACCAATAAACTTTTACTTTCATTCCCTTTTGCATTATTTCCTTTCGAAATAATGTATATTGTAGGTGCATGTAATATGCCACAATGTTGCAACCCGTTGTGTTATTACTTATTTGCTTTTACCTAGTTATGTGAAAATGCTTAAATGTATGTGTTTATGCTTTATGTATCATGGAAATATAATAAATGAATGTTTGATTCAATTTTGTGTTATATAATTATTATGTCTATGAAATATATAATGCAAATGGTTGTAATTGATTTAGCCAACTACTATTGCAATGTACTAAGTTGGATAGGTCCCATTACTTTAGAAGATAAAATTCAATATGTCGACCGAGTAGTGTCCAAGGCAGTTTGCAATAGAAGAAGACTTGACTATCTCCCTTAGATTTTCTAACTTTTTAGAGCAGCTAATGTTAATTATAATCTAAGGTCATCTAACTATTTAACTGTAAAGCAGTTTATCCTAAAGAAAACTTGAAATATTCAAACTAAAAAGCATAAGAGAACTAACTTAGAAAGCATGATAACTAAACTAGAAAGTACAGAAACGATTAAACTAAAGAGCTGGAAAACTACGAAAATAGAAAAAACTTGTAAACAATCCATGAAACATCCTCTTTAAACAATAACAATTCTAACAGTTAACAATAAGAAACTACGAAAAATGAAAGACAATGAGTGCTTCAGAACTTTAGACACAACAATGACAAACCTAACAATTCCTTATAGAATGATTGTTCATGTAGTAAAAGCAACATAAAGGAAAGTACTTATCTGTTTAAGCTATCTCCCCTTGAGTGGCCAGCTTGTGGGTTACTGCGTTCGTTCTCAGGTCACATACACAATTGATTCAAAAGTTCTTCCATTAAACATAATTTTCATCCATAACTCAACAACTCAGAAGTTTTTACATAATAATTTCTTTATTCATAAATTCAGAAAACAAGTTGATAGCATAACATTACTATTTCGCGTGTTATCTTTTGCTTCTAAAGATTACATCTTTTATAGAAAACTTCTAACTAAATCCTATATTTCAGATGGTACAGATGACCATTGAAAATGTCTATAACAGATTGTGAACAACTTTTATGTCTTTAAAACCCATTACATAAATATTAAAGAGGCTCAAGTCGAGCCATGAAGTCTTTGACTTAAAAACATAATAGAAATTGAAACTTAAAAGCAACTATATCCTCGGTCCATCATCCTAAAGTTTTGGAGTATGTTTCTAGCGCACACCTTCAACTTGTTATGGAGCACGTGCTAGTTGAATGCTTCTAACTGCAACTTGATGACCAATTATTATCCTACAAAATACTTAAAACAACCCATTAAATTTGTATTGGAAAAATGCTTCAATAAATCATAAGAAATAAATTTTGTACAATTTCTCCTTAAAAGACAAGCAATTATTTCTCCTAAAGTTTAATTAATTGGCAAAGGATAGGAATTCTGCATATATGGAATAGGCCTTTATTATGTTATTATGATGAGGTTATTTTTACCTCATCATTTCCTTCCCTCCCTAATTCCTGGCAGGTCCTCCTACCCCTTCACTATGGCCTTTTCATTTGTTCCATTCTTCATATTTGGCACTAATATCATATAGATCCTTTGTTGTTTTATCAAAATCTATAGGTGCATGGTGGAAGCCTCTATGAAAAGCAACTCCCTTTTGCCATTCACTGAATATTTTATCATCTTGATCTGAATTAACATGGAAAGTAGGGGTTGGATAGAGTAATAAGGGAGGTCTATACCTCATCCTTATCCACTTTGTTCAGAGATCTTTCAAGATTTTAGCCAAGGCATCCGCTCTTCTGAAGGACCATCTGATGTTAAGAGGGGAGATCACCTCTCTTTTCTTTAGATATGTAGGTAATGGAGTGTATCTCTCTTCACATGCGTGCTAGGCTTTACCAATCAATTTTTTCCCTTGATCCATGAAATGATTATAACAAAGTCGAAGGCTTCCATCATATCTTTCTTTCATTTTCTCATCCAATACAAGAGCTAAAAAGGTAGATTTGAAAGCTGCAGGTCTACCATTGGGGGATCTCATTTGAAGACCCACATTTTTCTCTGTTTGGGCATATTCCCTACTACGCTCCAGCCAATGAATCTGATTCTACATGGTGGATAGTCGGATAGCAAAGACCTCAGTTGCACTTCTCCAACAAAAAGGTTAATAAAGAAATCAATATGATTTTCTAATAAAAGATCATGAACAAAGAATTCACAAAGCATATCCAGATCTTCAAGAGTTGATTCTGCAAATACTTTAACAAATTCTTTATCATCAGGTTCATAAGGTTGATCATTATAAATTCTTAGTAGTTTCCATCTTAACCATTGTTCGTTTAAAAACATTGAATACAATCTCGATGGTCTTCTACAAGATAAAAGAAATTCTGCTATTTGACATGCATCCTGCTTCCCCCTATAAGCTTTATGAAATGATTCTTTTAACAATACCATTTTCATTTCTTAGGAAATAGCACTGTTCCATCCACTTCATTAACAATGGAGGAATCTGAACTTGGAACCACTCAGTTACCGTTGGTTCGATATGAACTTCTTTTGATTCCATCATTGGTTTATTTGTGCTTTCTTGTAAATCTTGTTCTAATTCCACAATCCTACTAAGAGAAGCATTTCGTTCTTCTTTTTTTCTTTTCTTTTCTTCTTCAAAAGCTGAAAACATAAGCATAAAAAGCATAAGAGAACTAACTTAGAAATCACGATAACTAAACTAGAAAGTACATAAACAATTAAACTAAAGAGCTGGAAAACTACGGAAATGGAAATATGTATGCTCTTGATGCTACTTCATCCAGGTTTTAATATTTACAAATCATATTAACATTTGATGATACATTTTTGAACTCTTTTCAACTTTTGTTGCATACTTTGCAATATAATTGATTACAACATATTTTGAAAGAGCTGGTTGTCAATCTACATTTTCTCTCCATAAATGAAGAATGTTATGATTATGTGTATTCACTTAATCATCATTTCTTGCAGGTTCATATATTTTATCTCATGGTGTTGGTTCTTCAAATAATTTTGATCCATCTAGATGCAATGACCATGGCACATTGTACCTAAAAACAAAAGGTCATTTATTAGTTTATATAAATATTTTAATTTTACTTGATACAAAATATTCAAATATATGAACAACTTACCTACAAATCATCCTTCCTCTTTTTTTACGAAGGAAAGTACCTTCTTTACATATTGTATGAAGTTCAAAACAATTGAGTAACTCTTCATAGTCATGTTCCAAGTCTATCTGGCTCAATTGTTGTGTATTTTGAAGGCATGGATGTTGTGTGAAGTTTTGTAGGACCTATCATTGATGATGAAACATATTTTATTAGTTAACATACAATACTTTTAAGTATAATATATTTTGAAAAATATATATAATTGAGAATTAAAATCATACGTGTATGTTTCATTGATGTGGATCTCCACATGGATTTCATGCATGAATAATATTATCAAAATATTTTTGTTCATTTTTTCTTTCATGGTCATTTCCCCAATTCAGGTTGTCTATATTTGGTGCTACCTATAACCATATAAATCCATGCACATGTGGTGATCCTCTATGCTGCCATTCATATCTTGACCAATAAACTTTTACTTTCATTCCCTTTTGCATTATTTCCTTTTGAAACAGTGTATATTGCAGGTGCATGTAATATGCCACAATGTTACAACCCATTGTGTTATTACTTATTTGCTTTTACCTAGTTATGTGAAAATGCTTAAATGTATGTGTTTATGCTTTATGTATCTTGGAGATATAATAAATGAATGTTTGATTCAATTTTGTGTTATATAATGATTATGTCTATGAAATATTTGATGCAAATGGTTGTAATTGATTTAGCCAACTACTATTGCAATGTACTAAGTTGGATGTTGATAGGTTGTCGTTAGGTCCCATTACTTTAGAAGATAAAATTTAGTATGTCAACCAGGTAGTGTCCAAGGCAGTTTCCAATAGAAGAAGACTTGACTATCTCCCTTAGATTTTCTAACTTTTTAGAGCAGCTAATGTTAATTATAATCTAAGGTCATCTAACTATTTAACTGTAAAGCAGTTTATCCTAAAGAAAACTAGAAATATTTAAACTAAAAAGCATAAGAGAACTAACTTAGAAATCATGATAAATAAACTAGAAAGTACATAAACGATTAAACTAAAGAGTTGGAAAACTACGGAAATGGAAAAAACTTGTAAACAATCCATGAAACATCCTCTTTAAACAGTAACAATTCTAATAGTTAACAATAAGAAACTACAAAAAATGAAAGACAACGAGTGCTTCGGAACTTCAGACACAACAATGACAAACCTAACAATTCCTTACAAAATGATTGTTCATGCAGTAAAAGCAACATAAAGGAAAGTACTTATCTATTTAAGCTATCTCCCCTCAAGTGGCCAGCTCATGGGTTACTACGTTCATTCTCAGGTCACATACACAACTGATTCAAAAGTTCTTCCATTAAACATAATTTTCATCCATAACTCAACAACTCAGAAGTTTTTACATAATAATCTCTTTATTCATAAATTCAAAAAACAAGTTGACAGCATAACATTACTATTTTGCGTGTTATCTTTTTCTTCTGGAGATTACATCTTTTATAGAAAACTTCTAACTAAATCCTATATTTTAGATGGTACAGATGACCATTGAATTTTTTTATAACAGATTGCGAACAACTTTTATGTCTTTAAAACTCATTACATAAATATTAAAGAGGCTCAAGTCGAGCCATGAAGTCTTTGACTTAAAAAACATAACAGAAATTGAAACTTAAAAGCAACTATATCCTCGGTCCATCATCCTAAAGTTCTAGAGTATGTTCCCAGTGCACGCCTTCAACCTGTTTTGGAGCACGTGCTAGTTGAATGCTTCTAACTGCAACTTGATGACCAATTATTATCCTACAAAATACTTAAAACAACCCATTAAATATGTATTGGCAAAATACTTCAATAAATCATAAGAAATAAAGTTTGTACAATTTCTCCTTAAAAGACAAGCAATTATTTCTCCTAAAGTTTAATTAATTGGCAGAGGATAGGAATTTTGCATCTATGGAATAGGTGGTGCAGGAGCACCTAGGCTAACCTCCATTTTGTTTGTTATCAATTTTGGCTTGTACCTGACCTTAGCCAAGTCAGGGTGATAGTGTGTTTATTTTGGACCTTAGAAGGTCTTGCTTGTGTGTGGTGAGTTAGTCACTAGGACTAAAGTCACCTTAGTTTAATCATTGTTGTTAACTTTTGCTTTAATTAGCTTAGTAGGTTAATTTGAGTGTTGAGCCTTAAATGTGTTCTAAACACATGGTCATTGTTAGAAGATGCCAAGAGGCAGTTAAGGGAGTTGATGGCTCGAAATCAAGGAGTTAGAGGTCCTAGAAGTTAGGAAGAGGACACAATGATGGGAAGTTGCAAAAGTTGTTGTAAAGTTGCATGACAACATTTGTCAGGTTGCATGCAACTTAGTTGTCTTGGATCCCCTAAAAGTTAGGAGTGTGGGATCGATCAACATCCCTTGAAACATGGCAAAGGCATCTATGTAAGGGTGGTGGCTCGTTGGCAAGCAGTTAGTTAATTGTAATCAAGTTTTTGTTTTGTGTGAATAGAGAAATTTTGCATTTCCTGTGTATACCGAATGTTCTTGTGTGATAGTGATATTAGATGAATTAGATGTGTTGATTTGCTAGTAGATTTGTGTTCATACAGTAGTCTTGAGCATTTTCCATTTTGTAATCAAGTTATTTAGAGTTGATTTGGTACTTTGAATTCATAGATTAGGTTCTAGAGGGTTTGTTATCTCTGTTTTGAACAGTCAGTCCTTTAATGGCTCCCCCATGAAATCTAGCCACGGGGTTTTCCTAAGAGTGGATGGATTTGTTAGGGGAGCCATGTATTTGTATATATCTAGTAGTAAGAGTCATGGGGAGTCGAGCAAGTATTTCTAAACTCAAACCCTAGGCGAGCTTGGGAAGTCCGGTTAGAGGTTTGAGAGTCAAAGATTGAAGAGAGCAGGTAGGGGAAGGAGGTGCTGTATAGAACAAGTACAGTTCTAGGTGGGGCAATACCTTACCTAAGAATGCTAGAAGGATTGAGGCTTGATCAATCCATTTGTGTGAGAAATTGGAAAGAGTTCATTGTAACCCTAGGAATTAGGCCTATTAGCCCTATTTACCCTAGATTGTAGGAGCCCACTGTATGGAGGAGACAGGGGTCTGAAACCCTGTGAATATTTTAAAGGACCAAAAAGGGTATCTGGAAGTGAAGTTCATTTGCTAGGTTGTTTGGAAAGTTTGGGCAAGAAAAGTAAAAAGGTGACTGGTAAGGGCTACAAGAATTAGGCCTCTTCAAAGGAAAATCTTGAGATCGGTAAGAGTGAAGACTGAAGACCCTCCAAGATGTATTCAATTGGTTGTGTTTGGCAAGATTTCGGTATCTCAGACACCCCTGCAAGTAGTTCAATGTATTGTGTGATGTTGGCACTTAGAATCTTCTAAGTGGAAGAGATAGTTTACCAGTTGCAAAGAGGTGTTGGTCTTCTAGGGTGAAGCACAAGAGGGAAAAATCTTGGAGAAGAGTTGGAGCAGGACTTGGTTAATCATCCAAGCCTAACAAGAACCTATTGGTATCAGGTTCCAGGAAGAAGACTGTGAAAAGGTCTTCTAGTAGATTGTGCAAGCAAGCCTTGGAACACCAATTACACCAATAGGCCTTTATTATGTTACTATAATGAGGTTATTTTTACCTAATCGGATGCAAGGACAGATTCAATCCTCTAGGAGAGAGGGGAAGTATCACTTAGGAGAAGAACTTTTCTAGTAACCCTTAATGAACCTAACCAAGCTTTCACACACTCACCTCTAGTTTAGTGAATTCGAGTCAATAGTTTGGGAAATGGTAAGTTATCCTTAGCCTTGTTTGAGTATAGTTTAGAAGACGTTATGATCTTGTCTATGAATGTTTTTTATTATGTGATTGAGTCACTTATCTTGATTGAGTTTTTCCTGAAGTTTTTTTGTTTAAACCAATGAGATATATACATAAAATGTATATATGTATATATGTACATGTCTACAATAAACTCATACACATGAGTAAATATGTGCATGAGTATACATAGATAGACATATCTACACATGCTCATGGAAGGATTACCCATATGCATGGGAATATCAATCGGAGAAAAGGGACACACACATATATATACACTTCGTGTATATATTTTGATAGATGGGAATTGTGAATATGTGTTTAAATATCAAAGCATGATATATATAGTATATAAATATATATATTAATATACGCACATGTATTGATAATAAGGGAACGTCCATATGAGTATATTGATATGCATGTGTTATTATTCAAAATATGTGACTATGTATATGTGTATTTGAGTATCAAATAATGCAAAATATATATATATATATGTTAATGATTTCAAATAGTGCTGAAATGTTTATTAAGTGCATAACATATAAAGCACAACATATACTATGTATAAAGCGCAACTTATACATATAGTATAAAGTGCAACTTATACATATAGTATAAAGCGCAACTTATACATATAGTATAAAGTGCAACTTATACATATAGTATAAAGCGCAACTTATACATATAGTACAAAGCGTAGAAATAAAGGGAATTGCTCATCATTTGATGACAACGCATAAACAATAACATTGCATGAACTGTTTAAATGTTGAGTAGTGTAAACCATGGGAAGCACTAGAATATGGCACATGGGAAATAAAGCAAACCATAGTATGAGAATAACATGGAAAGACCTAGTTAAATAATATGAAGAAGAGTGAATATCAACATATAAAGAGGTTTGACATGGTCTTTTCCAAATAGCAAACAAATCACTAGGGCGCATGATATAATGTGCGGCACCAAAGTATGAATTGTGCATACCTTTTAGAATATTGTTTTGTATTTCATTTCAAGCATATGAGGCAAGTCAAATAAGAGAAATAGTCAAGTATGAAGCTGGTTGAGAAAGGTCGACCTATAGAAACATTAACCTTGCATTTTTTAGTAAATCACTTTGCTGTCAAAAGGATAGAACAATTGGCTGAGCATATGCATTTAGTCACCATTTTTAATCTGCCACCTTGAACCCTGCTAGATGAGTCGAACCTTTGAGTGTGAGAAGTGGCAATATTGAGAGCTTGTTTGTAGCCTTGAAGTGCTCAGTTTTTTGTATAAATAGGAGAGAATTCTTCATCTTGTGGGATGCATAATTGCATTCTTATTTTCTTATTTTTCTGAGAGTTACTTTGCTACATTTATGAGTTGAGAGTTTGTGAGGATTTTAAGAGTGAGTTTAGTGAAGATAGAGTGAGTTGCATTGTGAGAATTGGTCAAGGGAAGGAATTAAAAACTATTTTTGGTGAAGGTTGTGCTAGGAAACCAAATTTATCTATTGGAGCTATCTGATTACATGCATGCTAGCTTTCTACTCTGTTTTATATTTTATGTTGAAAAGATTGCATGAATTTAAATTATTTGTTTAAATTGAATGGAAAGAGGAAATTTAGATGCTTTTATATGAATGTGTTTATATTCTTCTTAAGTATGAAAGATGCTTGATAAGCTTAAATGTTTGTAAATCCCATAATTGGGTTATATTAACATATTATATATGTAAGTATGAGTGATTGAGTGTTTACTACAAACTATGTTAAGTAAAAGCTTATATAGTTAAAGTTTGATTTATGAAAGAGTTTGTGAAAGTTTGGATTATGAATTAGTTTGAATTACTATAGTAGAAATATCTTAGTAAGAGATTATAGGTTATTCCTAGGGTTAGGATAATCCAATGAAGGGAATAGTCTATTGTAGAGAAGGGGGATTCGCTATTCATGAGTTCTCTTCATCTAGAGAGCCTCACGGGACGAATTTCCCTAAACTACCTCAGGAACAATGCAAGAGTTCTAGAATCAGAAAGAGCATATCACAAAGATTCTATGGACAAACAGACAAGCTCTGACCAAAGGACGGTAGCCTGGGATACAGACGACAACACGGTGCGTTGGCGTCCCAAAGGTGCACTAGCATCTCGTACAAACCAGAAAGAAAACTTATCACATAAAATAGCTAAATGACTACTTCTACTCTAATTGCTAGGAACTTTTAGAATGCAGAAAAGTAACAAAATGTAGTAGAACTGAAATAAAGTGAAACAAAAATGATAGAGATAAGGAGAAGAAAGGAAAGAAGATGCTCACAACAATCTAAGTAATGAAGCCTCTAGCTAGTAGATATCTTCAATACCTGCATGCGATATATCTGGAGAAAGTGTTGGGGTTGTATAGGGGTTTTCCTCAATCAAACCCCCATTTTGGTGTTCTCACCTCCACGAAAAACCAGATAGAAAGAGAGAGAGAGTAACTAGAATGATCAAAGTGTGTGGTGAAAGCAAAACCCGCTTTAGGAGTAGAACTCGCACCACCAAGTATGAGTGATAAAAGCAAACCCTGCTCAAGGAGGAGAACTAGTATCACAAAAAGGTGATAAAAGCAATCCCCGCTCCAAGAGGAGAACCCATATCACAATATGTAGATGCAATAGATAGAGGATGTGAAAATTCCCAAGGTTCTCACAAGCATAAGACAAGGGAGATAGGTGTGAGAGCCAAGAGGGCCACAAAGAGTGTGGCTAAGAGAGCTTGAGAG
The DNA here is from genome assembly GCA_007258455.2 of Sequoia sempervirens. NCBI lineage: Eukaryota > Viridiplantae > Streptophyta > Pinopsida > Cupressales > Cupressaceae > Sequoia > Sequoia sempervirens. Next base: position 58,817 of record VDFB02245653.1, on the reverse strand, counting down.
TGCTTGAAGCTATTATAGCAAGCTATATGGAGTTGTGCAAGGAAGAGCAAGATGGTAGAATGCTTGAAAGAGAAGCTAAGAAGGAGAGGAAGAAGTTAGAAGTAGAAGAATGGAGCTAGAAGTAGAAGAGAGTATAGCTAGAAGAAGTTAGAGAGAAAAATGAACTAAAAGGATAGGTTTTAATGAGGGAAAAGAAGCTTCTCCAGCCGTTACAAGGCGTCCTGGGTCGTTACCACTAACCAAGGGAGATGACAAGTGGAAAACATGCACGAAAATGGTCGTTTGAGCATTGAAATGTTGCAGGATGCTAGTGCGGCGTGCAGATGTCCACGCGACGTGCTAGTGTTAGGACACATCACACTACAAAACTATGTGAACAGGGAAAGCACAAAGTTCGATGCAAGGCTGACGCACGAAGGGTAGCTACTGAAAAGGGGTGTTGGAGCATCCTGAGAAGAGGAAAAAGGCTAATGCAGGGGCTAAAATGAGCCTACATAAGTGATAGGGGAGTGGACACTAAAGCAGGCACAAGAATGTATGTGAAATTGCAAAGGGTGCAATTTTACGACTATACATTTTGCCCCCACTTTAACAGGCATATGAATCTATGCTAATATGCATGCTAAAGGAAATATACTAAACATAAATAACATCATAATGCCAAAAGGATACTGTAGAGGAAGCATACAACTCTTCAAACCACAGAATCATGCCCCCAGGCTGAAGACCTGCAAAACCAATGCATTAGACAAGAAAAACCTGCACCAGACAACAATGTTAGCACACAAAAAATAAAGGATTTGAGTCAACAAAGTGAAAGAGACCTCGATGTAGAAGGTTGTCTCAGTACTATACGTCATCCCCAAATTAAGAAATAACACACTTAGAAGAATTATAAAACTAAGAGAGGAAGGGCATATACTCAGGATGAAGAAGATGTATATCTTTGATCCAATATATACAAAAGAGAAGAGAAGAGAGAATTTAAGAATGTAAGCACCTCACAAGCCGGAAAACCTGCAAGGAAGGTGTCATCCAAGATCTCTCACATGAAAGAAACCCAAAAAAGCACCTTATAGACCCGCAGACCTGCAAGGAGGCATCCCCCAAGATCTCTCACATGAAGGAAGCCGAGAAAGTGCCTTACAGACCCGTAGACCTGCAAGGAAGGTATCCTCCAAGATCTCTCACATGAAGGAAACTAAGAAAGTGCCCTATAGATCCGCAGACCTACAGGGAAGGTGTCCTTCAAGATCTCTCACATGAAGGAAACCCAAGAAAGTTCCCTACAGACTCGTAGACCTATAGGGAGGTATCCCCCAAGATCTCTCACATGGAGGAAACCCAAAGAAAGTGCCCTACAAACCTGCAGACCTACAGGGGAGCAACCCCCAAGATCTCTCACATGGAGGAAGCTCAGAAGAAGCACCCTACAGGCTTGCAAACCTGCAGGGAGGTATCCCCCATATCTCTCACATGGAGGAAACCCAAGGAAGGGGACTCCACAGAGTCAGAAAGCGGATTCACAGGTGCACCTACAAAGCAACATGTTTACCCGCAGATAGAACATGTCTGAAAGTGGCCACACAGGAAAGTAAGCGGACAGTCACACAAACCGTCAAAAAGTTGGAATGCTTTCAAAGGGGTCCCTCGGGAACCCTTCAAAATAAAAGGGGTCCACTCAAGGGACACGCTATTTGAAAAGCGAGGTCTAGTTAGGCTTCCCCCAAGCTAGACGCTAATGAGTTTATTTGAGAGAAAAACATTCAAAGGGGCTCCCTCAGGAACCCTTCAAGGGAAAAGGGGTCCACTCAAGGGATGCTTCATTTGAAAGACATAGAGAAGAGAGGGGGTCCTTAGAAGGACATACATCTCCATAACAAGTTATCCCTGCCCCTAGCATTTAGGGGAGGGGAACCATGCAAGATACTTAGAACATACAGGATAAAGGTAAACCTCGATATCATTGTCATGCAAAGAAAAGGTAGGTGCATCAATTTTTTTGTATTTTATCTTTCAAGGCCTTACATTCACTAGTGGAATGGTCAGGCACTCGATGGTATGCAGAGAAAGAATGTTTTTCTTTATCATGCTTATGAAATTTCTTGCGTGTAGGAGAAGGAAGAGTAATCAAGCGGGCTTTGAGAAGCCACAACATAATGCACTCTTGCTCAGATAAGGAATGAGGAGCAGGAAGCAAACCTTTCTCATGTGGAGAAAATTTTGACTACTCACAAGAAGAAGATACGAAGGTAGCAGATAATGGAGGATCTACATGGAGAGTATTATTCTGGCAAAGGGGATCATACTCCTCTATGAGATCACCATCGTCCTTGAAAAAAATACCAACACTAACCTCCTTAACATAAGTGTGATCATCTTCCTCAGAAGGAGGATCAACACTAAGAACATTACAATTATCCCTCGATATAGAAGAATGACCATCTTCGATAGTGGGTTTGGATGACATTATTGGAAGGTCTAAGTGGATTGGGTCGACTTTATATTCCCCAATGGAGTCTGTAAAGTCTAAGGAACCCCAATCATCACCAAGACATGCATTCTCTTGGGAAGAGGTAGAGGGAGTAGACTTAAGATTTCTTGCTTCAGAAGAATTTTCTTCAGGGACATTTATCTCAAGAGTATCCTTTGTAGTAGGTACTGTTGGAGTAAACATTGACACATTGGAAGACCCTAAAGGAATAAGAGTAGGCATAACTGAAACCTGACCGATAGCTACCATCTCACATAAGTGCACAGCCTCAGGGTCAGCCTTAACTGTGACTACTTTATTATTACAAATGAACTTAATATGTTTATGCAAGGTAGACGGTACTGCACCCATAGCATGAATCCATGACCTACCAAGAAGAAGGTTATAAGGTAACTTTTCTGCCATAACATTTACAAGGGTGGGTACAGTAATGGGTCCCAACCTCAAAGGCAAGACTATTGTTCCTAGGGCTTGTCGACTGACATTATCGAACCCTCGAACAATAATAGAAAAGGTATTAAGGGAAGAAGAATCGATGTTAATTTTAGACAATAGATCAATGCTACATACATTGAGCGTTGACCCCGTGTCAACGAGAGTACATCTAATGCCAATTTTATTAATGTTAACTATAATCATTAGAGGATCTGCTTGCTTTTGTACTTCCAAGGGCGGAGTTCCTGCGGATAGAACGTAATATTCAACGAATCCGCACGAATATGGGTTGTCAATGCATTAGCATCCGTCAGCCTAACGGAAGAAGGAAAGAGGATTTTTTGCAAGGCTTTCTAAAGCATACCTTGATAAACCGGAACAAACTGAAGCAAGTCCCATAGTGAAATCTTAGCCGGAGTAACTTGGAGTTGCTTGACAAGATCACAATCGCTAGGTGATTTAGTTGTAGGTTTAGGAGCTTGAAGGAGGCTTGATTGTTTATTCATTCCATTCTCATAAGTATGGGCTACCACTCTTTAAGAGGGATCCTTGGAAAGATCAGGAGAGTTACTATCAAATGGAACACCATTACTAGAACAAACCATTTTAGAAGAAAGACTAGCTGGAGTCACGTAAGTGACTGGTCTCTTAGGCCTTTGAGGGGTAGCAGAGACATAGATTACATTTACAAAATCATCACAACTAGTAGAATTATTATTCAAATAAATATTCTCAACATCAATCCAGGGAGGATCAGATGTGGAAGGAGGTTCATCATTCACTAATGCATCATCTCTAGAAGAGAGTGCATTTGAACAAAGACGAGTTTCATCGTTCACAAATGCAACATCTTTAGAAGAGAGTGTGTTGGAATGAAGGGAAGGTAGAGTAATATTGAGAAAGGTATCAATGATTTCATCTTCTTACAACAAAATATCCTCTGAAGCCAGCAGACTTTAGTGAGAAGGATCAAAGATATCAAGTGACATAGGCAAGAAAAAGTCACCATCACATGCATGAAATGGAATATCATTAACATTTTGAACAAAATTAGATACTAAACTAATAAAAGAAGATATTAAATTCATTACAATTTTTTGGTAATTTCTATGCTCTAGTAATTTGTGTTTTTGGAGGTCTTTGGAGCAGAATTTCAAGTCAAAACTTGCGTTGTTCCCTCAAATTTGGTTGCCAAAGGCACAATATTTTATGGACCAAACTATTTCTCTAGGAGACCTTTCCAACGGTGCAAACGGTTCTGAATTTCGAGCACTGAGTCAAAAGTTATGACCCAGCCAAGTAGGGGTAAATAAATTCCTAGTTTTTTGAAAAATATCTTTCTTCATGTCGGGTTCACCAAAATGTAGAGAAGGGGGATTCGCTAATCACGAGTTCTCTTCATTCAGAGAGCCTCACGGGGCGAACTTCCCTAAACTACTTCAGGAACAGCACAAGAGTTCCAGAATCAGAATGAGCAGATCATAAAGATTCTCTGGACAAATGGACAAGCTCTCAGCCAAAGGACGACAGTGCGGGATACACACAATAGCACGACATGCTGGCACCCCAGAGGCGCGCAGGCGTCTCGTACAAACCAGAAAGTGAACTTATCACGAAAAATAGCTAAATGACTACTACTCTGATTGCTAGGAAATTTTAGAATGCAGAAAAGTAACAAAATGTAATATAACTAAAATAAAGTGAAACAAAATGATAGAGATGAGGAGAAGAAAGGAAAGAAGATTCTCGCAAAAATCCAAGTAATGAAGCCTCCAGCTAGTAGATATCATCAATACCTACATGCAAAATATTTGGAGAAAATGTTGGGGCTGTATAGGGGTTTGCCTCAGTCAAACCCCCATATTGGTGTTCCCACCTCCATGGACAACCAGATAGAAAGAGAGAGAGAGTAACCAAAATGATCAAAACGTGTGGTGAAAGCAAAACCCACTTCAGGAGTAGAATCCACACCACCAAGCATGAGTGATAAAAGCAAACACCGCTCGAGGAGGAGAACCCGTGTCACAAAAGAGGTGATAAAAACAATCCACGCTCCAGGAGGAGAACCCATATCACAAGATGTAGGTGCAATAGATAGAGGATGTGAAAATTCCCAAGGTGCTCACAAGCATAAGACAAGGGAGATAGGTGTGAGAGCCAAGAGGGTTACAAAGAGTGTGGCTAAGAGAGCTTGAGAGTGCTTGAAGCTGTTGTAGCAAGCTATATGGAGTTGTGCAAGGAAGAGCAAGATGGTAGAATGCTTGAAAGAGAAGATAAGAAGGAGAGGAAGAAGTTAGAAGTAGAAGAATGGAGCTAGAAGTAGAAGAGAGTTGAGCTAGAATAAGTTAGAGAGAAAAATGAACTAAAAGGATAGGTTTTAATGAGGGAAAAGAAGCTTCTCCAGCCGTTACAAGTCATCCCAGGCCGTTACCACTGACCAAGGGAGATGAAATGTGGCAAACATGCACAAAAATGGTTGTTTGACCACTGAAACATTGTGGGACACTAGCGCGGTGCGCAGACGTCCACACAACGAGCTATTGTCTAGACATATCACACTACAAAACTATGCAAATAGGGAAAGCACAAAGTTTGATGCAAGGCTGATGTGCAAAGGGTAGCTACTGAAAAGGAGTGCTAGAGCATCCTGAGAAGGGAAAAAAGGTTGATGTAGGGGCTAAAATGAGCCTACACAAGTGCTAGGGGAGTGGACACCAAAGCAGGCACAAGAATGTATGTGAAATTGCAAGGGGTACAATTTTACGACTATACACCTATGCATAGAATATGTGTGGTCATTACAAATCAATCTAGGAAGGTGTGTGAATAGGATGACTCTCGCTCGAAGTAACTGAGAGTTGAATTCTTTGGCCAAAGTAGTGTAAGTTGCCACTATTTACACTATCAATTCATTATGATCTAGTTATGCATGCTAGTTTGGGATTGTCATACATGTAGGTTGTACCCACTATATGGGAAAGTTCTAGTTTGTAGGACACAAAACCAACCTCAAAAGAGGCTAGTATTATGGGGTTACCAAACCAATCTCTTTGTCGAAGGGTAGGGCCATCTTACCGTTAGGTAGATGTGCAGGGACTGCAGTAAGTCTGAGGTTGGAAAAAAAGTTGAGTGATGCTTCTCCTCATCAGTTGGCGGCCAAGATTTGAAGGAGACCACCTGGACCATATGTATTTCTATTGCTAGATGCTCAAAAGAGCTATGTGTGTATTCTTGTATCCATTTATATGGAAGATTGTAAACATGAAAGTTAAACTTGAGATTATTCAATACAAAATCAATGCTTTGGAAAGATTGTGATATTACAATGTAATGCAATGGAAGTTTGGGATAGTGTTTATTTCAAATGTGCATGTTATCTTTGTTTTAGAAAAGAAAATTTGTATTGCTATGTGATGGCATCATGGTTTATTCACTTGTGGTTAAAAACATACTTGAAAATATTTTAGTAGAACAATGGGCATGTTACACGTGGTATCTGAGCTAGTTTTAACTCTGGAACCTATGTGTTTTATATGTTTTCCCTCCAACATTAAACGAGTCTAATGTTTGGAAATTATTGTTCTAGGATGGTGCATCTTAGGATGACTATAATAATTTCAGTGATCATAAATGAGTGCTACCTACAGGCCAAGAAGGAAAGAGAAGCCCTTGTTTGTACCATTGAGGGAACTAACTATGACAACACCATTTGGCTAAGCGATACTAAGACATTCAGTCATTCCATTTCATGAATTATTCAAGAGAAGAGAAGGATGAGAGATGATACTAACTTCAACTACTTACCTCTTGTCTCTCTGGTAAATTCCTACTCTTTATCACTTTCTAAGGATATGCCCTCAAAATGTAGTGCTAGTCCAGTCATGATATTTAGGGATTCTCGAGTTCTTACCTTAGCGAAAGCTATTGTAATAGCCACAAGTGGCGAGTTAGAGGGTTATGTACCATGAAACTATGTCTGAGGGTAAATCAGGGGGGTATTATCCTTTTGATGATAAACTTGAACAAAAATTTGAGGGGTACACCCCACACAGTTATGTGTCTAAGAGTGAATCTAAAGGATACTCTCCTCTTGACTGTCTGAATAGTCACTCAATGTAAAAACAAGGATATTGAAATCCTTTTAAATAAATGAAAATCATATTCTTATCAAAACTTGTGTATAAGTTTTTCAATGAATTTCTTATGTGTGATAATTATGCTCTTTTATAATGTTTTTGAAACAATAAGTAAACTTTCTTAGATCTAATTCCATGAAATCCTCCAGGTGCATTTTAACATTGGAAAATGGATAGAACACACACTGACCTTATGGAAGGTCAAGAAGTAGGTCAGGGGGCTGAGTATATCAAAGCCAAGTTAGATTGTGCATTTTGGTAATGATCAATGAAACCAGGGAACGAATAGGAAACCTTGAACAAGAAATAAGGGGAAAATAAAGAGAGGGACAAGAAATACCAAATGATGATGAGAAAGTTCCTAAAAATGAAGAAGGAGATAATTCTTGTGATCACACCCATACTAGTGAACATGATACTGATAAAACACAATCTCAGTCCAAATCATAAAGTAGTTGTTACCCAATTTTCACCTGCGGGCTCAATCAGGCAGGGGAGGCTATGTCTTCAAGTGTTCATGAAGGCCAAATGGAGGAACATTTGCATCAAGGTTACATATTTTCTAGCTTGTTTGCTTCTTGTGCAGCTGCAAGGGAAAATTATGTTTTTAATTCGGCACGTGGATTAATGAGGCTCCCATAAGGGTTGAGCCCAGCGTGCATGTGTTCAGTTTTTATTGAGGGTCTTCATCTTATGTCTTTGCCTTGCTTCCCCCCCTTTCTATTTTATTTTCTTTGTACCCCTTTTCTTTTTGTTCTGTCAGAGGCAGAACTGAAACTGAAACTGAACATTCAAACTTTTCCAAGTTCCAATTTCCATTTTTGCTCTGATTCCAGTTTTGGTTCCATGCCTTTGTCTGTTTGTTTTCTTTTTGCCTTTCATTTGACTAGGTTTGTTTTTCCCTTTGTTTCTTCTTTTCCTTTTCCCATTTTTTCCTTGTTTGTTGTCGGAGGCGGGATCAGAACCGAAACCAGAACCTAAAACTTTTCCAAAGTTCCAATTCTGGTTTCCGTTCAGTTCTCAGTTCCGGTTCCACCCCTTTGCGTTTGTTCTTTTTGTTCTGGCGTATGCGGGGAGCGGAACGAAACTGAACTCTGGAACTTTTTTGAAGTTGCAGGTTTTGGTCCCATTCCGGTCCTGGTTCTGCCGGGCTTGTTTGTTTGTTTTTCTTTTGTTCTTTGTTCTTTGGTCGTGGGGTGTTTTCTCCCCTTATTATTCTTCCTTTTTCATCCCTTTTTCGTTGTCCTTGCATGGCGTCAGAGGCGGGGTTGGGACAGAATCCGAACTTGAAACTTGAAGAAAGTTTCAGTGTCGGATTTGTTTTCCCTCGCCCCCCCGGCATTGCCCAATCGGCCCGATCCCGCCTTTACTTTTTTTTGTTTGGGTGTTTTTTTGGGACCTGACCGAAACCTAACATCGAAAACTTTTCCAAATTCCAGTTTTCTCTCTGTTCCGATCCTGGTCCTGGTTCCACCTATTCTTCTTTTCTTGGCTTTTTTTCGTTGTCGGTGATCAAGGGAGTTTTCTTTCCCTTTGATCTTCTTTGTGTTTTTCTTTCTTCCCTTATGCTTTGTGCGTTGTCGGGGGCGGATCCAAAACTGTAACCGAACTTGAACTTGGAAAAAGTTCCATGGTATCTTTTTGTTTCGCTTTCGTTCCCCCCGCTGCATTTTGCCCGAGATCGTTTTTGGTTCCGATCCTGCTTTGCTTTCTTTTGTTTGAGGTTATTTTCTTTTGCGGGGGCAGAATCGGAACGGAGGATGGACTTGGAAATATTGGTTAGTCTCAGTTTCGGTTTCCATCCCAACTCCGACTCCGCCTTTTCTTTTTGAAATGCTTGGGTCACCAAGGCATTTCCGGTCACCGTGAATTTTTCTATCTCTCTCCGACCGAAGACCTCTCGTCGACGATTGTTCACAAGGTTAGCGTCGGGGGGAATTATTTGCTCTCGGGGAGATGTCTTGCCAACCGCTGGTGGTCTCACCGAAAGGAGGTTCCATCAGTATGATGTCTCGCCGATAGGGTGGACTCTTGCCGAAATGGTTTGAGCTCGAGGAAAGGAAGTGTCGCCCGCTATGACTTCTTGCCAAAAGCGATAGTCTCGCCGATGTATTTTGGGATATCGATGTAACTTTTACAGCTCGATATGAAGTCTTGCCGACAGTTGTGTGTTATGCCGATTGCTGTTGTGGAGTATAATCGCATTGGGGAGACATGGTTAGTGTCTCACCAACATGCGATTCTGTTTGAACGAATTTTGACTGCCTAGAAATATTACGTGGTGTCTATTCAACCAATTAGAGGAGGTTGAAGGCGAACCATTGGCAGTTTGATTGATTGACTATTCTCGTGAGGAAGATCAACGGAATGTGAGCGGTATGGATCTGCTCTGTGAATGAGATGATGAATCGGTTCAGTGGATAGTGGTGTTCGTCTGTAAAGATCTAAGAAGGTAAATTTGATGCTGCTTCTCGAAGGGGGTCAACTTGCAGAAAAATATAGAGCAAGAAGAAAGCCGAAGGGGAAGAGGTCACAAGTCACAATGACAGCTGGGATGTTGGCTGGAAAAAGTGGATCGACATTAATGACCATACTTCAGACCATTCAAAGCAGCTCTGATGAAGCTCTCGAGGGTGGACACGGAGGCCAAAAGTTAATGCGATGGTTGCAAAAGATCTAAAAGGCCATCCCTGGAGCGATCCTTCACCGACATGGACACGAGGGATGCACATTGAATGCAGCATTAACTTTATTCCAAAAGATCTGAGGGCCAACGTGTTCAGGAACCGACTCATTTTTTGTAAACCCTAGGGCAGAGGCCGACACTTTTTAGTTTTTGTATATATGGCATTTTTGCCTCATTTTTGTAGAGAGTTCTTATGCTTTTTAGAAGTTTTTGACTTTTGCAGTCCTTTCTCAGATTAGCAAACTTTTGTAACTCATTTGGAGCATGATATATAGAATTTACCTTGGTTACCATTGATGGTTCAATTTTCCTTCTGGTTCTTGCAAAATTTTGTGCATTTTCAGGTGATTGATCAAGCTACTTCGAGAAATCTTTCTATTTCTTTATAGCTTTGTCTCATGTAGCATGCCTTTCTTTGCAAAAGTAGTATTATGTGGGTTACAAATTGTGTTTTACTGAATGGCACATGAACTTTTAATTCATGAAAAATTGCTTTTCCTTCTTAAAAGTGTGCGCATGTCAAACCTGTTTGTGAAATACTTATGCATAATCTACAGAAACTTGTTGTCCAATCCCATATCCATCATCAGTATTCAAGTGTAACCTGAGTGTCTCATTTCTCTTGTCAATTTGGTGTATCACCATAGGATTTAATTTTCATTTTCATGCACTCCTCCTCCCTTTTCCTTACAAGGATCAGTAGTTAGGTGATAGCACAAAGGAAGCCAGCCTTCTCTGGAGGTTATTTTCCATTTCTAGGTGACCCACAACCTGGAAAAGTTCCCATATTTCTCTGAAGTATCAAGTTTCTGCAAGTTGATAAGGGTGCAATTTCGGTACATAATAGTTTTTGGCACACCCGGTGGGACTGTCGAATCAGACAGCTGAAAGAAGATACATCTTATAACTGATTTTGATATGCAATCAACAATTTTCAGACCTTAAGAGGTTGAAATCTACATATCTGGCGACTCCATGCCCAAAGTAACTAGTTTCAGGAGGCTAAGTGTTGATTTTATGGTAATATGTCTTACCATTCATCATTTCTCAAAAATGCTATATGTATACCTTCTAATCTACCATATCAAAGTAGTTATGTTGTTGATTTCACAGAATATTACCAACAAAGCAATTTTTCTTATGAATCTCAAAATTCTAATAATATGAGTTTGGAGAATATGTCTTTATACTTCCAAAAGCAGTTTGAAGAAATTGAAAATCAGCAGGAGGTCAATAGGCAGCAGGAGGAGCTTGCTTATCAAGCTCATATTCATCAGCAGGAGGTTGAGACACAAAGAGGATCCTATTTAGTACAAGAATTTGAACAAAGTCGGTCTAACTCTCCTGAAGAACAACTTTCTCAAATGCCCTAATCAACTGCTACCTTTTCAAATCCTTTCTTTGAAGGACTTCACTACTCGAGATTCAATGTTCCAAGCTTTGAACATAATGAAACTTCTGTCGAAAAGAAAGCGGAGGAAGAGCAGCCCGTTGATCCAGACAGCTTACTCCTTTGGGAGAAGATTAAAGAGGAAAATACTTTACATCTAGCTATAAGGTGTTATCAATTGTAGCAGCAAAGGATTGAGCAACAAGAGGACATCAGACAATGTGGTGAGTTGCTGACCGATGACAGTCAGCAAGACAATGGAGCATTAGACTTGGAAGAAAAGCCTAAAGCTGACTTGGATACTTTTCTTCAAGGTGTGGATTTTGATTTCTTTGAGCATGTTATGAATGAGAGATCCAATGTCGAGCTTTATGAAGAAGCATGCACAGTTATTATTGAACATTTTTGTTCAACATTGGATAGCAAAGAACTAGAAGAAGTTGATAGTCATGATGATCTGGAGCAATAGCTTGCAGATTTGTCAAAACAACAGGAGGGGCCTCATAATCATGTTTTACAAGATCGTGATTGGTTGAAGGAGCTTCCTTTTTGTTGTGTAGAGGAGCTTGAGACTGCTAAACCAGTTAAACCTTTTCCTTCTTTCGTTGAGGCTACATTGTTATTTGAAATTTTTCCTTCCTTTATTGAGGAGGACAAGCCTGATTTGGAATGCAAGTCACTGCATAATGAGAACTATGAGCAGTTTCCATTCTGGTGCATAAAAGAGCCTGAGGCTGATGCGTTGATTGAAAGTGTCTTGGAGGAAGCCATTTTATTGTTTTCCATTGAAGAAATCAATGTTCATTTTGGAAAACATGAGCATACTGAGGAGGTTTCCATTTTTTCATCAAGTCAGCCACAAGGATTAAGCTTTTCCAGCCAACAAGGTGATAAAGTGGCAGCCCATGAGCAAGAGATCAGCAAGGAATGTTCAAGCTTTACCCTTACCAGAGGCTACCCTATCAGATATTTTTCCCAGATGGAATTCAATATAACACCAATGATCAATCTTGCACCCATACATGAAGACACAATAGAAGATGTTATCAAGGATGCACTGATAGCCAAACAAGAGTATGTTCAGTTTACTTATCCTCCTTTGATTGACAATACATATGAATTGTTTAGTGAGGTAAGTAAACTTTTTCACCTCTTTCAAGAAACAATACATCATCTTGTTACATATCTTCCTATGTCCCATTTTTACTCGATTGTCCTTAAGCATGCCAGTCACTATATTTTGAGAAGAATGGGTAGCTACTTTAGTCATCCTGTAAATGGTTTTGTTTGACTAGTTTCCTACTGGTTAGTGTAGGATAGGTTTAGTTGCAATATTTCAATTCCCTAAGTGTTGTTCCAACACAGTTAGATAGTTTTCCCTTCTATATTTTTCCTGTTTGCAATAAGTTTCAAGGTGGTCTGATTAGTTATAAATGAGTTACAGCCATGTACAAGCTGCTCTAGGTTTGTTTCTGAGTTTTCCCAATGACTCCATGCCCAATAGATAGGCCTAGGCTACTAGTCTGCATGTTTAGCAGGCAAACATCCAGCTGAGGTCGCCAGAAATGTTACCCGATTTTCACCTGCGGGCTCAATCAAGTAGGGGAGGCTATGTTTTCAAGTGTTCATGAAGGACAAATGGAGGAAAATTTGCATCAAGGTTACATATTTTCTAACTTGTTTGCTTCTTGCAGCTGCAGGGGAAAATTATGTTTTTAATTCGGCACGTGGATTTAATGAGGCTCCCATAAGGGTTGAGCCCAGCGTGCAGGTGTTCGGTTTTTATTGAGGGTCTTCATCTTATGTCTTTGCCTTGCTTTCCCCCCTTTCTATTTTGTTTCTGCCCCTGCCCCCACTGTGTTTCGCTTGGGATCGGTTTTGGTTCCAATCCCGCCTTGCTTTCTTTTTTTTGGGCATTTTCTTTGTTTTGGCGGACCCGGGATGCGACCAAAACTAAACATCGAAAACTTTTCCAAATTCTAGTTTCCGTCTCTATTCTAGTCCTAGTCCCGGTTCCGCCCGTTCTTCTTTTCTTGGCTTTTTTCGTTGCCAGTGATCGAGGGAGTTTTCTTTCCCTTTGATCTTCTTTGTGCTTTTCTTTCTTCCCTTTTGCTTTGTGCGTTGTCGGGGGCGGATCCAGAACTGTAACCAAACCTGAACTTGGAAAAAGTTCCATGGTCTCTTTTTGTTCTGCTTCCGTTCCCCCCATTGTGTTTTGCCTGATATCGATTTTGGTTCCGATCCCGCTTTGCTTTCTTTTGTTTGAGGGTTCTTTGCTTTTGCGGAGGTGGAATTAGAACGGGGGATGGACTTGGAAATATTGGTTAGTCTCGGTTTCGGTTTCCATCCTGACTCTGACTCCGCCTTTTCTTTTTGAAATGCTCGGGTTGCCAAGGAATTTTCAGTCGCTGTGAGTTTTTCTACCTCTCTCCGACCAAAGACCTCTCGCCAACGGTTGTTCACAAGGTTAGCATTAGGGGGAATTATTTGCTCTCGGGGAGATGTCTTGCCAACCGCTGGTGGTCTTGCTGAAAGGAGGTGCCATCGGTATGATGTCTCGCCGATAGGGTGGACTCTTGCTGAAATGCTTTGAGCTCGAGGAAAGGAAGTCTCGCCCGCTATGACCTCTTGCCAAAAGTGATAGTCTCACCGATGTATTTTGGGATATCGATGTAACTTTTACAGCTCGATATGAAGTCTTGCCGACAGTTGTGTGTTATGTCAATTGCTGTTGTGGAGTATAATCACATCGGGGAGACACGGTTAGTGTCTCACCGACATGCGATTCTGTTTGAACGACTTTTGACCACTTGGAAATATTACGTAGTGTTTGTTCAACCAATCAGAGGAGGCTGAAGGCGAACGATTGGCAGTTTGACTAATTGACTATTCTTGTGAGGAAGATCAACGGAATGTGAGCGGTATGGATCTGCTCTGTGAATGAGATGATGAATCGGTTTGGTGGACAGTGGTGTTCATTTGTAAAGATCTAAGCAGGTAAATCTGATGTTGCTTCTCGAAGGGGGTCAACTTGCAGAAAGATCTAGAGCAAGAGGAAAGCCGAAGGGGAAGAGGTCGCGAGTCACAATGACAGTTGGGATGTCGGCTGGAAAAAGTGGATCGACATTAATGACCATACTTCAGACCATTCAAAGCGGCTTTGATGAAGCTCTCGAGGGTGGACATGGAGGCCAGAAGTTAATGCGATGGTTGCAAAAGATCTAAAAGGCCATCCCTGGAGTGATCCTTCACCGACATGGACACGGGGGATGCACATTGAATGCAACATTAACTTTATTCCAAAAGATCTGAGGGCCGACGTGTTCAGGAACTGACTCATTTTTTGTAAACCCTAGGGCAGAGGCCAACACTTTTTAGTTTTTGTATATATGGCATTTTTGCCTCATTTTTGTAGAGAGTTCTTCTTATGCTTTTTAGAAGTTTGTGACTTTTGCAGTCCTTTCTCAGATTAGCAAACTTTTGTAACTCATTTGGAGCATGATATATAGAATTTACCTTGGTTACCATTGATGGTTCAATTTGCCTTCTGGTTCTTGCAAAATATTGTGCATTTTTAGGTGATTGATCAAGCTACTTCGAGAAATCTTTCTATTTCCTTATAGCTTTGTCTCATGTTAGCATGCCTTTCTTTGCAAAAGTAGTATTATGTGGGTTACAAATTGTGTTTTACTGAATGGCACATGAACTTTTAATTCGTGAAAAATTGCTTTTCCTTCTTAAAAGTGTGAGCATGTCAAACCTGTTTGTGAAATACTTATGCATAATCTACAGAAACTTGTTGTCTAGTCCCATATCCATCATCAGTATTCAAGTGTAACCTAAGTGTCTCATTGCTCTTGTCAATTTGGTGTATCACCATAGGATTTCATTTTCATTTTCATGCACTCCTCCTCCCTTTTCCTTACAAGGATCAGTAGTTTGGTGATAGCACAAAGGAAGCCGACCTTCTTTGGAGGTTCTTTTCCATTTTTAGGTGATCCACAACCTTGAAAAGTTCCCATGTTTCTCTGAAGTATCAAGTTTCTGCAAGTTGATAAGGGTGCAATTTCAGTAGATAACATTAGTAAGAGGAGACGTATGGCAACTGAATTATCTAGGGACATGAGAAAAATTACTCCACCTAAATTTGAAGGAAGTACAACATAGATGAGGTCGAGGCTTGGTTGATACAAATGTAAAAGTACTTTGACATCAAAAACTATTCAAAGGTCACAAAAGTTGTTTGGGGAGCCTTCCAGTTGGCAGGAGAAGCTTCTAATTAGTGGATGAACAAGAAGATGGAACTTGGACTCAGTTCTTTAAGGTTGACCTAGAGTGAGTTTGTTGATATTTTATAGAAAAAGGTGCTTGCCCCAACTTTTCTTTGACCAAAAGCTCACTGACTTCTAAAATTTGAAGCAAGGAGACTTGTCGATGAACAAGTATTGGGAGGAATTCACTCATCTCCCGGGGTACGTACCTATGTACCAAAAAGATGAGAGATTTTAAATCAGGAAGTTTATCATGGGATTGAATAACCAAATAGGAGGTGAGGTTGATGTACATGGTCCAAAAACCATGGACTTAGTATACGAGAAGGAAGATAAGTAGGATCAAAAGCTTAAAGCTACCTCGATCTACCATGAGAGGAATCAAAAGAAGTTCAATGGGTCTTCATTAATCAAACTCCAAAGAAGTCTGGTGGAGGGCCGAATTCTCAAAGGCAAGGGCACAAAGGACCCCATAACAATTGTAATGAACCAATAAGTGATCACAGAGGAAATAAATTCAACAACGGTAACAACTACATCGCTAGAGGGAATGCCAATAATATTGAAAGTCCTGCAAGAAGGAAGGGACCAGTGAAAGGATGCTTCTTATGTGGTGGGAATCATTTTTCCATCAATTGCCCCAACAAATCATTAGGATCACAACCTCAAGGAAATCCTCTTCCTCCCCAACATGTTGCATTCCAAAAAAAGATCCATGCAGCTTTGGATAATTGGCAAGCTAAGTACCATATCACTCTGATAGAAATTATAGGTACTTTGTTTGGTATACCTATTTTCATTCTTATTGATACTAGAGCCATAATTTTTTTTTTTCACCTAAAGTAGCTAGTAAAATTTCTAGAAAGGTTGGTTTTATGGAAAAGTCATGGGTTGTTGAGTATGCAAACCAGACAAGAGCTGAGGTGAGGCATTCTCTTTTTGAAGCAAGTGTAGAACTTCCAAGTTTCTCTACGAAGGTAAACTTGTATGTAGCTCCCTTAGGATCTTATGATTCCTATATTAGGGATGAATTGACTATGGAAGCATAGGGATAGAGTGGATTGCCATGCTAAAATTGTAGAATTCTTAGAAGACCTAGGTAATCAGGTGGCATTGCAAGGAACACCTAGGGAAATGAAATTGTGTCAAATATCAACTATGCATATGCATAGGGCAAAGAAGAAAGGATGTCAACTCTTCGCAATTAAAATGGAAGAACTTGAGGAATGCAAGGAATTCATTTCTCAAGATGATGATGTTTATTATGGACCATAAGACTCCCTAGATTTTGAAGAAGGAGAAGTGGTGGAATCTAGAGAAACAAATATGGAAAAATATCATATCCTTTGGAAATTTGTAGATGTCTTCCTAGAAGAACTAACTAGAATGCCTCCCAAGTGAGTGTTTGATTTCACCATTGACTTAGTACCAGTGATGAAACCTATATCCAAAGCACCTTATAAGATGACCACAACGAAACTAATGGAGATTAAAGCATAGTTGGAGGAGTTGTTGACCAAAGGGCTAATAAAACCTAATATTTCACCGTGGGGAGTGCTAGTGATCTTCGTGAAGAAGAAATATGGTACACTATGCTTGTGTATTGATTATTAGATTCTTAACAAAGCTATAATAAAGAATAAGTACCCGTTGTCACACATTGATGATCCTTTTGATCAGATGCGAGGAGCGGTAGTATTTTTGAAGATTGATCTACGATTAGGTTACCATCAACTAAGGATCAAGGATGAAGACAGTTTCAAAACTGCTTTTAGGACTAGATACGGTCATTATGAGATCACATTCCTACCTTTTGGACTTACAAATGCACCTGTTACATTCATGAACTTGATGAGAAATGTATTTAGGGACTACTTGGATAGGTTTGTATTTGTTTTCCTAGATGATATCTTAATCTACTCTAAGAATGAAGAAGAGAATTGCAGACATTTAGAGATTGTTGTTCAACTATTAAGAGAGCATAAGCTATACAAGAAACTCTTTAAGTGCACTTTCTTCTAGAAGGAAGTTCAGTATCTAGTTCATGTAATTACAATTGATGAAATCGTAGTGGATCCAACTAAAATAAAAGCAGTACTTGAGTGGCTAGTGCCAAAGAATGTACCTGAGGTTAGAATTTTTATGGGTTTGGTAGGTTACTATCAAAAGTTTGTTGCAAACTTTTCCAAGATATCTTTTCTTATTACTTCATTGTAGAGGAAAGGGAAGAAGTTTGAGTGGTCTAAGAAATGTCAAGCAACATTTGACCTACTCAAGGAGAAGTTGACTATGACACCGATCTTGAAGGTACCAAATCCAAATGGTGACTTTACTGTCATCACAGATGCATCGGGTGAAGGTTTAGGTGGAGTCTTAATGCAATATGGGTGAGTCATAGCTTATGAATCAAGGAAGCTAAAGCCCTATGAGGAGAATTATGCATCACATGATTTGGAGTTAGCAACAATAATCCACACATTATAGATGTGGAGACACTATTTGATGGGTAAAACTTTTGAACTAAAGACTAATCATCATGGTCTAAAGTATTTGTTTACCAAACCCAACCTCAATGCACGAAAAAGGAGATGGTTGGAGCTGATAACTAATTAAGACTTCAACATTAACTACATCAAGGGAAAAGAGAATTGGGTTGTTGATGCCCTAAGTCATAGGAGACATACCACTTCAATAGTATCAATTCAAACTGACTTCAAGGGCCAAGTGTTGCAAAAGTCCAATGGTGATGAATACTATGAGCAAGTTAAGAAAGCACTCTCAAATAATCCGCAAGACACAAGGTATGAAGGATTCCATTTTGAACCTAGTGGATTATTAAGGTTTAAAGGAAGAATATATGTGCCTAATTATGAAAAATTAAAAAACCTAGTGTGGAAAGAAGTTCACAATGCACCATACTCTAGACATCCTAGTGTAACCAAGATGTTGGCTGATGTGAATCCATTACATTTATAAAAGGGAATGGAAGGGGATGTTGCTAGGTTTGTAGCAAAATGTTTAGAGTGTCAAAGGGTGTAGGCAGAACATCACCACCCTGTAGGAATTTTGAATCCTCATGATGTTCCCAAGAGTAAGTGGCAAGTCATAAGCATGTAATTTGTGCAAGGTTTACCTATGTTTAGTAACAAGCATAAAATATTCTTGTGAAAGTAGATAAGCTTACCAAGATAGCACATTTTATTCCTGGAAATCTAACTGATGGAGCTCCTGTTATAGTGCACAAATTTATTCAAGAACTGTTTGGGTTGCATGGGATTCCTAAGAAGATTATCTCAGATAGGGATGCTCATGTGACGTCTGTTGGAGCTCCAAATCAATAGATCAATTGAATCCTCTAGACTAGCCACTTTCTAATGATCAAATTCAGTGGTGGATTTGGAAAACTAATAGGAAATGGTATTAACACACATTTCCTCGACACTTTAGGCTCTGTAGGACCTAGGGGGTGACCCTTTCAGCAACATCTAAAGGTTTAGACCCACAATTAATAGGATATTGCTTAATAGATAATGTTCTCACAAAATTATGTTGAAACATAAAATATCACTCAACATTGGAAAGACATTGAGTGAATCTCATCAACCAACATGGAGAACAAGGTAAACATATAACCCATAATATAAAATTGAAATGGTTTTTAATTTTGAGAATTGGGACCAAGCTGAAAATAGCAGAAGCATAATAATTGACCAGTGCCAAGGAATGGGCTATGGAGTCATATAACTAGGATTTCATCCTACAATGTTGAACATGTTCTGAAGATATTTTGCAATTTTTATCATATTATGACAACAAGACCACTAAAGCTTTATCTGGTAACCATTCTTACAAATCGACCTGAAACACAACACTCTTGTCACATTTGTTGAAGTAATTACACTATCCTATGAATAATAGGCAATAATAAATGTAGCTTGTCATTCATTAAAGCAATTACATCATTCACAAAACATAAGGCAACAACAAATGTAACTTAAATGCAACAACTTTGCATGAAAAAAATTAAGTAATCTTTGATTATTGAATTCAAAACAGCATTACATTTCAGCCATGGAGACAATTATCAAACAAAATAATAAACATGAGACTCAATTCAGAACACTAACACCTCAAATTAATTGACTAACAATTATATTTCACCCTAGCTTTACAATCTACCCAGAGCTTCTGCCTGACTTGCAGAGCTTTCAAAAAATGGAACCCCTTACAATGAGAAGAGAATGAGAATAAGAAGAAATAGAAGAAGCCAGAAAATCAATCTAATGGTGCCATCTGGAAACCTCATCTACCGTTAATCAATCAACAAGAAAAGCCTCTCTCATCTCTCCTTGCAACAAAATTTCCCTCTCAATTTTTGCCTTTGCAAACCAATTTGCAAAAGAAAATCACTCCACCGTGAAAATGATTCTTCCTACAGCTGAGAGAAAATCTACCTGTGAAAATTTCCATTTACCAAGCAGTTGAAAAATACCTCTGCCTTATTTTCCCATGAAAATATTTTCATTTTGTCCTTTTTTGTAGTTGCACTTTTCTTTATATTTCCCATCCAATAAAGCTTTCAAATTTTACAAAGGGGCCCTAGTAATATTTTTAAACTCATCACCCAGCTACATAAAGTCTCCACCTTTTAATTTCTTACTTTAGCAAAAGTATTTGTTTTAAAATACTTCACCGGGCTTTCAATATTTTACCATTAGGCCATCATTTAAAATACGTCCCTATAGTTTTACCTTTTCACTTTTAGTGAATTGCCTCGTGTTTTATTTCTTATTTCACATATGAAATATTTACCTTTTTAAAGGAAGGCCCATTTAATTTCACATCAGGCAAAACATTTGATTAAAATATTATGACCCACTTGAATACTTTATTGGGCTCAACCCCTTTATAGAATTTATTCTTGGGCAACCTTTAAATCTCTTTAAATGCCTTGCTTTTTATTAGAAGTGAATGAAAGCTTTTAAAATTTGAATCATCGGGCCCTTTATTTTTCCTCACCCCTGCGTATTGAACCACACCCGTTGAAGAAGGATTTTCCTGGACCTGCCATACCCACGTGGCACGATCTTGTAAATTCATGGGAATTAATTAGTTTGCATCTTTTTAGGGTGAGCCAGCGGGGTAGGGTTGTGATCTTGTTGCATTTTCACCCTTAATATCCACCATTGATCTCCCTTTGCTTACTTCGTTGCCCTAATCCTCATCTTGTTTGCTCGAGCTCTGTAAATTCTTCATCACCAAACCATGGTGGCTAAACAAATGCTTCACAACATTTTCATTTTCTGATTTCAAGTTTCTAAAACCCATTCCTTACACCAAAATGCACCATTCCTTACCTTAGGCCGCCACTCTGTTCGTTACATTCGCTTTAAAGTTTTTGAGGATTTTTCAACAAATCCCATTCTCTGCTAGTTGGTCGCGCCTTCTTTGTCTTTGTTTATTGGATCCTCCAATTTATGAAGTGGCATTTTTTAGCCCTCCTCTTGCAATGGTGTCCATGCATTCTTCAATTTTTAGTAAAATTATTTCATATCAAGCATGAGAATCCCCTTTAATGTGCTTGCATTCATAACATTTGGAGTTTTCTTTAAATCAATTCATACGCTTTGTCTTATGCTGCTAAATTTTACCTCTTCATGGGCGCGGCTCCTCCCTGTATGGCAACTTTCCTTTCAAGTTGTTCAATGGACATCCCATTTGCACATGATCCTGGTAGCAAAATACTCATATGCCTTTCTGGACTGGCATGGTGGCTGAAGATAGAGACCCTCCGTTAGCTACATTTGCTTTAAAGTTTCTAAAGTGTTTCAACAAATCCATTTTCTAACGTTTGTTACTAGCGTAGCATGTAAATATGGCTTCCCTGAAATAATATTCATTTGGAGTTCTCTTTTAAATCCACACGCTATGTCCATGATGGCACCTCCCCACAGGCTTGATGGCGGCCCTTTTAGAATGTCTTCAAGCATATTTGGTATAATTTCAACGTTGGTTGTTCTCTCACTGTTGGTGCAACACATTCTCTTCCTTCTTTAGCGCGGGCAAGAGGAACAACAACACAGATGCCAAGTGTATTTGCTTGGAAATTTCCAAGATCCTTGAACAAAACCATTTTACACACATCATGTGATTGTGTATTCTTAACACAAGGCAGGAGGATGGTGACATCATCTAACACACTACTCAAGTCCTTAGCGCGGTGAAGCAGAGCATCCCTCACCATGGCATAGACATAGGGGTGGTTGGTGAGTAGCTAGTCCGTCGAACTGTGCCATCACAACCTTCAAAACCTCATTGTTGATGGAGGGTAGTATGCACCTATCGTAGATCTTTCATCTCATTTGGCTTGATGGCGACAATTTCCAAGATGGACACTTTTTGCATCTATGTTAATCGCTTTACAAAATAGATCACTAATGTTCCTTGGGTGTGTTAGAATTGTTCTTCACATCCCTCTTCATTTGTGCTCCTTTGATGGATTTATTTGTGTTTTAAGTATATTCCCCATCCCTTTCAGCTGCTAAGCGAGCACACAATACTTGATAAATGTTTTTTCCATCTTTAAAACACATTCCCATCTATCAATTTTACCTTTAATCAAATAACATAGACAAGCACAAGCCGCGACTGTTCAATAACATGCCCTTTGAATCAACAAAACATGGTGCATTTAAAGGTGTGGGAACAAAACATGGGTATCATCAATGCTACCACATTTACCATACATGTCAACCACAACAATATCCTGAGAGGTGTGATACTGAACCCCCAGTTTTACCATGTGGCAATGAGCTAGTTTTGTATCTTCATTGCACTTGTAAGAATAGATTTATTTCCAACTTGTGAATTTAAATCCAATTCCTCTGGTCAATGCCATTTTCAAGTTTCATGTTCTCATTTACCTTATTAATATTGACACCTTTATGCCTGTTACCCCTTGTTCAACATCCTTATCCACCTAAGGACATAACTTTCAAACTCTTGTATTTGAAAGATGGATCATGCTTTGCCTTCAAACCCCTGAGGGATATTATGATCGTGTAATCCTCCATATGTTGACCTATTGAAAGCAATCTTATTTGAAAAGATTACCACAATGCAACACTTAGAATTTCACAACAGTGCCATGCATGTCGGGTCCCAATGTGGGCCCGACTAAAAAAAAAATCATTTTCAAACAAATTTTCTCCTTGAATTGATCTAGGAAAAATTTTGAATGCTTTTGGTGAGAAAATTCAAACTGGGTTGCCATTGAAATTTGTTTTCTGGCATTTTTTGCATAATGGTGAAAACTGGTTAAGTTGGCTCCAGAATCGCCGTGGGAAATTTGTCAAACGACCTCCTGGAGCCAT
The DNA here is from genome assembly GCA_007258455.2 of Sequoia sempervirens. NCBI lineage: Eukaryota > Viridiplantae > Streptophyta > Pinopsida > Cupressales > Cupressaceae > Sequoia > Sequoia sempervirens. The sequence goes on along the minus strand of VDFB02245653.1, from coordinate 36,032 downwards.
GAAAACTTGTAGGAATGCAGACATCTGACCCGAGAATGGAGTGAAAAAGACGGTTCAGCCAAACGAGTCATGAGGTGAAGGTTATTCACTGTCAAAGTTGCTCAGTTGAACTTTTTGCAACAGCCTGTTCAAAACCAATTAAGACTCACGAAATCACCTCGTTGAAAAAATATCAAATCAACTCCTGGAAAACTGCCACTGGACATAGTAGATCATTTTGGTATAGTGAGAAAGTGTGTAAGAGGGATTTTCTTGAATTTCCATTCATAAAAAAGATATTGACAGTCGAAGTTGACCTCCCTGAAAGGTTTCAGAAAATGTAGGTGCAAAACTGAATAAATTGCTTTTGGTTTTGATATGGAAAAAATAGCAAATAACATCATGAGGCTCTGAAACTGGACATGGGAGTTCATTTTGGCATGGAGAATGGATAATGACAATCGATTTGACATGACGATCATCCAATTGCAAAATGCAAGCTCAAACAAGAAGCTACTTTGCAGAACTAAAAGTTTGCAAACAACAGAAAAGGCCAAAAAACCTTCAGCTTCACTTTTTGAAACCTTGAAAAAACTTATCATGAGAAGTTTATAATTGACATGCACACTCACATATGTCGCATGAGTGAGTCCTCAAATGGGTTTGGCTTGAAAATCAACAGGCTTCAAATTATGACCCTCCAAAGTGGGTCACTTAGGCAGATTCTTCAGGTGCACTGTTGAGAGTGCATAGGCAAATTTTTTGAAATGGGAACTTCAAATTTGCAAATTTTGAGAGTTCCATCATTGGCTCATATTGGGTATGTATGCCCCCTATGGCATAGCAAGATTCTAGATCTCTGGGGAGTAGACCCAATACTGAGTCCATCAGGGTGTTCTGAAACTACTCCTTTATTCAACTTCACTTGGTGACCTCGGGCCACTAAATGAAAAGGGGAGATCAATATTTACCTCTTTCAAACACAATTCTGTAAAAAGAGATGATCTCCCTTTCATACCACAACAACATAGGTGACTGCACCCTTGCAAACACAAGTAGCAGTCTGCCTTTGTGCAAGTGGAAACTTGCTTTGTGCTCAGCTTTGTCATCAAGCGACAACCAAATTACATATGCCACATCATTGTCCATCACTTCATTTTCTGATTTTGTATCAAGTGGCAACATTTGAGGATAAGAATCAAGACCACATGAAAACATGGTCTTATCACATTCACTAACCCCCTCATAATGATCATGCTCAAAGGAGATATCATGGATGAAAAACAACATGCAATCCTCTTGTGTGTTGAGAAAAAGATTGCTCATTCATCTGTAACTCCCTTAACTGACTTGTATCATGAATCAGTTTGTCATCATCCAAACACCACAACCCAAACACATTGTCATGTGTTTCAAGATTCCAAAAATTAGATTTATTAGCACCCAAAGTACTTTCATCTTCATTCAAATCATGACATTCAACAAAAATTTCAGCATCCAATGCATTTGTAGTGTTCTTTATCTTAGTCTCACTCATGATGTCAATTCCATTCTTCAAACCACTAGGCAAGTTCATATGGAATGTCTCAACTACAGATTCAGATAATTCAAGACTTAAGCCTAAGCCAAAATTTTCACATTGATCGTTCATAACATATTCACTATCTAAATCATTTTGAATGCTATCACCTTCAGAACTAACAGGGTCAACAAAGAAACTTTCATGTACACTAGCAACCTCATGTACACTTTCAGTTGATAGGAATATTGACCTATGTGCCAAAGACTCACTATTATTTGAAACTTGCTCACTAGAAATAAAGCTAGAATCTTCATTTCCTTTCACATCATAGCATTCCTCATTCAAAACAAACATGTCCACTTGTATATTGTGAAGACGAGAGAGATCATCAAAGAAAGACCCATATTCAAGTTCATATTGACTAACCTCACATCTGTTGTCATATGCATCATGTGGCTGCTCCATACATTGATCAAAAGGTTTTTCAATGTCAACATAGCCTGAAAGTCCATCAAATTGTTTAACATTATCAATAGGTAACAAGGTTGATCCTAGATCCGTGTGATTTTCATGATGCATAACTTGATCCTTCATAAATGAATTCCTTCCTTCATCAGTGTGTACATCATCATCCTTCTCATGTGCAACTGACATTTCCATCTTCGCTTCATATAAACAGTCATGAACAACAAAGACATAAATAGGTTCATCAACATCTTCATTATTTCTAGCATTATGTTCAGGATCAGCAAATTGAACATACACATGCTTATCTTGACATTCTTCATCATTAACAGAATTAGCATGCTCCATTGATGTCAAACCTGAACTACATTCCAAGTTTGCATCAAATGCAATTGGATCATTCACTTGTGGACAAGTGATTTTATGAGCATTCATGTCATTGTAATCTTCATGTGAAGAAAGTGCCTCCATATCATCTTTATAAGAGAATTCATAATCAACAGAAGAGCAATCAGTTTGGTTGTCATTAGCATCCTCATCGTGATTTGCATCACAAGAAAAATTATCACCACACAAACCATGTTCAAAATCTTCAGAAGGAATGTTTGAACTCTTATCTTCAATGTCTCGATCACTGGTTTGTGAGGAGATGTTAGCAGTAATTGCATTATCTTCACCAACCAGAACATGACATGGAATGGCATCTTACATTTCTTTTACTTCTTCATCACACAAGATATTGCAAGAAAAATTTTCATGCATATCTATTTTCTCATCATACCATGTATCTTCATCTTCATCACTGTTGCAACGATCTGCACATGTGTTGATTGTAAGCTGATTACAGTCAACATTCTCATTCATACAACACATATCTTCATTTTTTTATACACTCTTTTCATTCTTTTGTATCATGTTATGATTTTCTTCAATAAGATAACTACTATCTTTATTTTGAGACAACACATTTTGTGCATAAGTAAGTCAGGATCCCTCAATAACCTTTATCCAATCAAGTACTTGATCCAAATTGTGAGGCTTCAACCCCTTTGGCAAAGTACTTAGCCCATACTCATAGATTTCAAAAAACAAATCAATGCACATTGAATCCTTAGGTCTGAAATTTATGGGAACTTTCAACAAGACATCCAAAAACCTTGAGAACAAGTCACATACTAACTCTCCTTTGTGTCTCTTCATTTTAGACAATCCTTGAACAAGAGATGTTTGATCAACATTGCTCAAATTTTGATGACATTTAACATGGAGTTCATTATGATCTACAGATTGTGATGATAGAGAAATCGGAACAACATCATTATCATCTTGAAAAGCATTGTATTATCTGATCCATGATTTCTATTTGCATGATGTGTGCTAGGATGACCAACATTCACAACCCTATGTCCTTTCATCATTGAATATCTCAAATTGTTCTCAATATCCATAGCAATTTGATATGCTTGGTGTAGGGTTGTGGGCTCCTTGTCTCTTAATAAGAAACTCATCTTTTTGTCAAATGCTCCTAAGTACACGACCAAACATTCAACATCATTTGGTCTTATGTCTTCAGGAATCTCTCTTATGATTTTTGAAAATCTAAGATTAAAAGATGGGACTAACTCATCCTTTCCTTTTTCCATGTTCATGAACTTTTTCCTTATCAAAATAGGGTCAATCCTTTCTCCAAATTGCTCCATGAACACCATTTTGAACTCCTCCAAGGAATGAATGGAGGAAGTTGGCTGATAAGAGAACCAATCCCTTGCATCTCCTCTTAGAGACTAAACAAATAGTCTCATGATCACATCTTCGTGGTCAATCTCATAATCATCCATCAAATTACTGAATTCTTGGAGATGTTTATTTCCTGATTCAGACCTATCACCAATGAATCTTGGCAACTTATTTCTAACTTTAGCTAGAATGTCATTTGGGTAACCACTAATGCTACTAAAATTGATGGTATGTACCTTCCAGTGTTGAAACTTCTTTGACAATCTAGCTAGAACTGATCACAAACTATGGTTGCACTAAGAACCATACCCAGATGCATATATTGAAGCATTTTGACATGCCTCTTTCAAATTTCATATATCATCTCTACAATTGATCATTCATTGCCCTATTTCTACCTTTCAACATGATCTCAGAATATCACAATGCATAATCCAAATGCATCTATGCCCAAGATCTATTTCATGGGAAAATTTAAAACAAACATACTTCCAACATACATGAATTTCTTGAAAACCGAAATGAAGAATACCTGGAAACGTTGTAGTTGCTGCAAATTATTCTGGAAATGTTGTAGATATGGAACTTTTCTTCAAATCTTCCATAGGTTCTTTTGATAGATTCGTCGCCTCTCTTCATAGAGGATTGAGCTTCAAGCAATATGAATTTCTTTCACATGTAAATTTATTTATGAGTTCCTTTCACTAGCAGAGCACCGCAGATCATGAAATTTTTTACTTTCTGCAACAAATTCTTTCTCTAGGTTTGAATTCCTTAAACATTTAAATTAAATTTAGAATGGAAAATAATTGGCTCTATGCAAATGGTATGACTCTATAATTAGACAATTTGCACTTGGAGATTCAAAGCTATCCCCAGCAGAGTCACCATTATGTTGGTGCTCCAAATCAATAGATCAATTGAATCATATAGACTAGCCACTTTCTAATGATCAGATTCAGTAGTGGATTTGGCCAACTGACATGAAATGGAATTAACACACATTTCCCCGGTACTTCAGGCTCTGTAGGACCTAGGGGGTGACCCTTTCAGCAACATCTAAAGGTTTAGACCCACAATTAACAAGATATCGCTTAACATATAATGCTCTCACAAAATTATGTTGAAACATAAAATATCACTCAACATTGGAAAGACATTGAGTGGATCTCATCAACTAGCATGGAGAACAAGGTAAACATATAACTCAGAATACATAATTGAAATGGTTTTTAATTTTGAGAATTGGGACCAAGTTGAAAATAGCATAAGCATAATAATTGACTAGTTCCAAGGAATGGGCTATGGAGTCATATAACCAACATTTTATCCTACAATGTTGAACATGTTCTCAAGATCTTTTGCAATTGTTATCATATTATGACAACAAGACCACTAAAGCTTTATCTGGTAACCATTCTTACAAATCCACCTGAAACACAACACTCCTATCACATTTGTTGAAGCAATTGCACTATCCTATGAATAATAGGCAATGATAAATGCAACTTTTCATTCATTAAAGTAATTACATCCTTCACATAATAGAAGGAAACAACAGATGTAACTCAAATGCAACAACTATGCATGAAAAAACTCAAGTAATCTTTGATTATTGAATTAAAAATAGCATTACATTTCAACCATGGAGACAATTATCAAACAAAATATAAACATGAGACTCAATTCAGAACACTAACACCTCATATTAATTGAGTAACAGTCATATTTCACCCTAGCTTTACAATCTACCTAGAGCTTCTACCTGACTTGCAGAGCTTTCAAAAAATGGAACCCCTTACAATGAGAAGAGAATGAGAATAAGAAGAAATAGAAGAAGCTAGAAAATCAATCTGATGGTGCCATCTAGAAACCTCATCTACCATTAATCAATCAACAAGCAAAGCCTCTCTCATCTCTCCTTGCAACAAAATTTCCCTCTCAATTTTTTCCTTTGCAAACCAATTTGCTAAAGAAAATCACTCCACCGTGAAAATGATTCACCCTACAGCTGAGAGAAAATCTTCCCGTGAAAATTCCCATTTACCAAGCAGTTGAAAAATACCTCTGCCTTATTTTACCGTGAAAATCTTTTTATTTTGTCCTTTGTTGTAGTTGCACTTTTCTTTATATTTCCCAGCCAATAAAACTTTCAAATTTTACAACCTTCTATGTCATTGTTTATTGGATTCTCCAATTTATGAAGTGGTATTTTTTTATCCCTCCTCTTGCAATGGTAGCCATGCATTGTTCAATTTGTAGTAAAATTCTTCCATATCAAGCATGAGAATCCCCTTTAATGCGCTTGCATTCATAACATTTCAAGTTTTCTTTAAATCAGTTCATACGCTTTGTCTTATGCCACTCCACTTTACCTCTTCACAGGCATGACTCCTCCCTGTATGGCAGCTTGCCTTTCAAGTTGTTCAATGGTCGTCCCATTTGCACATGATCCTGGTAGTAAAATACTCATATCCCTTTCCTAGACTAGCGCAGTGGCTGCAGATAGAGACCCTCTGTTAGTTGCATTTGCTTTAAAGTTTCTAAAGCGTTTCAACAAATCCATTTTATGATGTTTGCTACCAGCGTAGCATGTAAATATGGCTTTCCTTGAAACAATATTCATTTGGAGTTCTCTTTTAAATCCACACGCTATGTCCATGATGGTGTGTCCCCATAGGATCAATGGTAGCCCTTTTAGAATCTCTTCAAACAACTTTGGTATAATTTCAACGCTGGTTGCTCTCTCACTGTTGGTGCAACACATTCTCTTCCTTCTTTAGTGTGGGCAAGGGGAATGACAACACAGATTCCAAGTGCATTTGCTTGGAAATTTCCAAGATCTTTGAACAAAACCATTTTACGCACAATATGTGATTGTGTATTCTTAATACAAGGTAGGAGGATGGTGACATCATCAAGCACACGACTCAAGTCCTTAGCACAATGAAGTAGAGCATCCCTCACCATGGCAGAGACATAGGGGTGGTCGATGAGCAGTTGGTCCGTCAAACTGTGCCACCACAACCTTCAAAACCTCATTGTTGATGGAGGGCAGTATGCACCTGTTGTAGTATCTTTCATCTCATTTGGCTCAATGGCAGTCATTTCCAAGATGGACACTTTTTGCCTCTATGTTAATCGCTTTACAAAACAAATCACTAATGTTCCTTGGGTGTTTTAGAATCGTTCTTCACATCCCTCTTCATTTGTGCTCCTTCGATGGCTTTCTTTGTGTTTTAAGTATATTCCCCATCCCTTTCAGGTGCTAAGTGAGCACACAATACTTGATAAATGTTTTTTCCATCTTTAAAACACATTCTCATCTATCGATTTTACCTTTAATCAAATAACATAGACAAGCACAAGTTGCGGCTGTTCAATAACATGAACCAGAAAAACATGGTGCATTCACAGGTGTGGGAACAAAACATGGGTATAATCAATTCTACCGCATTTACCATACATGTCAACCACATCAATATCCTGAGAGGTGTGATATTGAACCCCCAGTTTTACCATGTGGCAATGAGCTAGTTTGGCATCTTCATTGCACTTGTAAGAATAGACGCATTTCCAACTTGTGAATTTAAATCCAATTCCTTTGGTCAATGCCATTTTCATGTTTCATGTTCTCATTTACCTTATTAACATTTACACCTTTATGCATGTTACCCCTTGTTCAACATCCTTATCCACCCAATGACATAACTTTCAAACTCTTGTATTTGAAAGATGGATCATGATTTGCCTTCAAACCCCTGAGGGAGATTATGATCGTGCAATCCTCCATATGTTGACCTATTGAAAACAATCTTATTTGAAAAGATTGCCACAATGCAACACTTAAATTTCACAATAGTGCCAAGCATGTCGGGTCCCAATGCGGGCTCGGCTAAAAAAAAATCATTTTCAAACAAATTTTCTCCTTGAATTGATCTAGGACAACTTCTGAATGCTTTTGGTGAGAAAATTCAAACTGGGTTGCCATTGAAATTTGTTTTCTGGCATTTTTTGCACAATGGTGAAAACTGGCCAAGTTGGCTTTGGAATTGCCTTGGGAAACCGGTCAAATGACCTCCTGGAGCCATGAAAACTTGTAGGCATGTAGAAATCCGACCTAAGAATGGAGTGAAAAACATGGTTCAACCAAACGAGTCATGAGGTGAAGGTTATTCATTGTCAAAGTTGCTTAGTTGAACTTCCTACAACTTGTTAAGAACCAATTAAAACTCACAAAATCACCTTGTTGAAAAAATATCAAATCAACTCCTGGCAAGTTGCCACTGGACACAGTAGATCATTTTGGTACAGTGAGAAAGTGTGCAAGAGAGATTTTCTTTAATCGTCATTCAGGAAAAGATATTGACGGTCGAAGTTGAACTCCCTGAAAGGTTTCAAAAAATGTAGGTGCAAAATTAAATTAATTGCATTTGGTTTTGATCTGGAAAAATAGCAAATTACATCATGAGGCTCTAAAACTAGACATGGGAGTTCATTTTGGCATGGAGAATGGAGAATGACAATCAGCTTGACATGATTATCATCCAGTTGCAAAATGCAAGCTCAAACAGGAAGCTACTTTGCAAAACTGAAAGTTTAAAAACAACAAAAAAGTGCCAAAACCCTCTAGCTTCACTTTTTGAAACCTTGAAAAAACTTATTGTGGGAAGCTAAAAATTGACATGCACACTCACATATGTCACATGAGTGAGTGATCAAATGGGTTTGGCTTGAAAATCAACAGGCTTCAAATTACGACCCTCCAAAGTGGGTCACTTAGGCAGATTGTTCTGGTGCACTTATGAGAGTGTGGAGGTAAATTTTTTGAAATGGGCACTTCAAATTTGCAAAATTTGAGAGTGCCATCAATGTCTAGGTTTTAGCAAACCTTTTTTTCTTCACTTGGTACCCAATTGAATATAAGTTCAACATATCATCTGAAAATGGATGGTCAAACTGAAAGGGTTAATTGGGTACTTGAAGACCTACTAAGGATGTATTACATGGATCAACAATACAAGTGGTAAGATTACCTACCATTGGTTGAGTTTTCATATAACAATTCTTATCATTCTGCAATAAAGATGGCTCCATTTGAAGCATTGTATGGTCGAAAATATCAAACTCCTATAAGCTAGGATGAGCTAAAAGATAGGATGAGCCTAGGGCCAGAGATGTTACCAGAAATGGAGGAGCAAGTTGGAATTATTAAGAAAATATTAGTAGAAGCTAATGATAGGCAAAAAATTTATGTAGATACCAAGTGGGTACCCAAAAATTTCTCAGTAGGAGAAAAGGTTTTGTTAAGGGTCGAGCCTCGTAAGAGTTCTATCAAATTTGGAAAGTCATCCAAACTAGCTCCACGCTATGTAGGTCCTTTTGAGTTTCTTGAAGTGATCAACCCTGTTGTGTATCAAATTGCCTTACCACCAGCTCTTGCCTGAATGCACAATATCTTTCATGTCTCTTACCTTGAGAAGTATATACCAGGTGATAACCTTTTCATTGATTGGAATGTTTTATAGGTACAGGACCCAGGGGTGGTAACAATAGAGCCTCTCAAAGTGCTCGGAACATGTAAGCTTCGCTTGCATAACATAGAGGTTTTGTAATGCAAGGTCCAATGGGATCAGTATGCATAAGATTATGCCAGTTGGGAAGACTATGCAAAGATCAAACATAAGTTTCCTCATGACTTGCATGCTTTTGAGAGTTCTTGAAAAACAATATAGTTCTATTTATGTTTTATTAATTATATTTATGTTTGATACTTAAGATCATCGGGGATGATGATTCACAAGGGGGGATATGTTACACCCTATTTTGCTATTATTTATTTACTTTTATCTAGTTATGTGAAAATGCTTAAATGTATGTGTTTATGCTTTATGTATCTTGGAAATATAATAAATGAATGATTGATTCAATTTGATGTTATATTATGATTTTGTCTATGAAATATATGATGCAAATGGTTGTAATTGATTCAACTAACTACTATTGCAATGTACTAAGTTGGATGCAGGGAAAGATTCAATCCTCTAGAAGAGAGGGGAAGCATCACTTAGGAGAAGAACTTGGTCTGGTAACCTTTAATGAACCTAACTGAGCTTTCACACACTCACCTCTAGTTTAGTGAAGTCGAGTCAATAGTTTGGGAAATGGTAATTTATCCTTAGACTTTTTTGAGTATGGTTTAGAAGATGTTATGATCTTGTATGTGAATGTTTTTGATTATGTGATTGAGTCTCTTGTCTTGTGTGAGTTTTTCCTTATGTGTTTATATTTAAATCAATGAGATATATACATAAAATATGTATATATATATATATATATATATATATATATATATATATATATATATGCATATATGTACATGTCTACGATAAACTCCTACACATGAGTAAATACATGCATGAGTATACATAGATAGACGTATCTACGCATGCTCATGGATGGATTACCTATATGCATGGGAATAACGATCGAAAAAAAGGACATATATATACACTTCATGTATATATGTTGATCGATGGGAATTGTGAATATATGTGTTTAAATATCAAAGAATGATATATATATATATATACACATACGCATATATATGTAAATATATGCATGCATTATTTTTGATTAAGGAACAAACAGGTTTTGAGGGGACCCTGAAACCCCTTAACAGAAAGCAAGAGAAAGATAAAGCATCATAGGTCCACAAAAAAAAAAAAAAAGCTGCCATCACAAAAAGAAAACAAGGAATGACCCATGGTAGCACAACAAAAAGCCAACAAAAAACCACCAAAAGTCCAACCACTAGGCCAGATTCCTGAGGATCTTTGCAACCTCCTGCTCAAGAGTATTCATATTAGACGCAACTTTCTTGATCTCCTGAATATTCACAAGTGCCTAGTCCACCTTCCTCTTCAGGTTAGCTCTGGTTATGTTGCTAGGCCCCCCACCTTCAAGGTGGTTTTCATCTTTTTCAGCATCCACGTACACTGCCATCCTGACGTGATAGGAATTTTCCAAGTTTTCAACCATAGTGTTCATGGTCTTTGTCGTTGATTTCATAATTTTATGGCTCATTTCCAGTACCTTGTGAATAGAATCTTTAATATTCTTCATTTTCTCCTCTATATCAGAAAGCTTACCATCATGGTTGTTCTTAAAGTGTTGCAGCTCCTCAACAATTTTCTTTAGGCAATCCACCATATAATTCTTTTCATCCTCAATCCAAAGGTCTATGATCTTATCTTTGTCTTTGTTATTACCCTCATTCTTTTCAACATTATCCATTTTACTTTTGATAGCCCTCTGATTTAGTTTGAGTTTCTTAATTTCAAAAAATACCCATTTGATTAAATGAAAAAAGTCCACAGAGCCATTATGGGCTATTGCAAGGATATCCTCAGGGAATTCATGTTCTTCCTTAAAGTAATGGTCCTCCTCCTTGAGATCCCTAGGGAAGTGAGGTCTATCCTCTCTATCTATGGCAGGGTAACTAGAGGAGTTAGAGGAAGGGGACGACTGTGAATCCTCCTCATTGGCATCATAAGAGGGGTCCTCCAAGATCTTTCTTTTACCCTTCTTTTGGGGAGAAACACTAGAATTTCCTTTCCCTTTACCGACAACCTTTCCCCTAAAAGAAGGGGTCTAATGGGACAAAGTCGGCATGGCTTTAAAATGGTCATGTATTAAAACAAGCAAACCCTCGTGGAAGATAGAATGCCTAATGGGGTTCAAATTATAGTTCTGCAAACTGGCATTCAAAGAAGAAGCAAGGTAGAAAGGGAAAGAAACCCTAACCTGATGACATAAATGGTTAAGGAGTACAAAATGGTACCCAAAAACCCTAGTGTAGCAACCATCCAAAATAATGTACTCCATAAGCACATTCAGAACCTTCCTCCAATGTGAAACAATCCTCATAGAGTCGTAGTAACTTTTGGTTGTCATTTGCAAGTCCTCCTTTTCCTTCTCAAACTTCTCAAACTTTTTGCACAGCCTGGTCAAAGAGTTTCCTATCCCTATAAAACTTAATTCCCTCAACGAAGAGCCCCATGACCTCAACAATTAACTACTTATTAATAACAACCTTTCTCCCAAACAAATTGATCTCACTATCCTTCCATTCCTTAGCAAATAACCTGGTAACATGCGGATCCCAGCCATGGAGTTTCTTAATGAAGACGGTTATCCCGCCCTTTTCTAGCATTTCCCACACCTTGGTGTTGCCTCTAAGATCCTCACAGTTTGTTGGCTCCACTTTGCGACTCTCACCACCCATGATGCAATACTAAACAAAGAACCGAGGAATACCAAAAAAAATCGTAGTCAAAATGCCCAGAAAAGCGTGTGAAGCTCAAAAGATTAGAATAGGATTTGAAATTGATATGCTTCAACCAATGATGAACAATAATTACATGGTAGTCCCGAGATTGCATGACAAGACACTCTGTCATCATTCAGTGGTAGGGGGAAATTGTACCTTCCTGTGAATTCGGTCATGCATGAGTAATGCAGTGACATCAGCCTCTAGCTCATCACTCCTTTGCCACATCATCTTGTCCACTGCCTAAACACCTTTGTTGGAAAATAAATCAGCCACGGTGTTAATTTCCCTATAAGCATGGGAAATGTAGCACTTTTCAAAATTACTAATAATCCCCTTAGAAATATTAATCCAGTTTTCTATAGTCCAGAATGGTTTTTGAAGGCTCTTTATGCATTGAATGATATTGTTCAAGTCCCCTTCAAGCCACACATTTTTGAAATTCATCTGACTAGCAAGATTTAAAACTTGACAAGCCCCTATAGCTTCAACAATATGGTTGGTTTGTATACCCAAGGGGATAGCCATTGCAACAATAAAGACACCATTCTCATCCCTTATAACTCCTCCACACCCAGCAGGCCCAGGGTTACCCTTAGCCGCCCCGTCAAAGTTGATTTTTACCCAACCGAGAGGAGGAAGGTTCTAGTAGATTCCTTCTCTAGGCCCTTTATTGGGCTTAAGAGAAGACAAAATATCAACATTAATTTTCCAAGCATTAACAACTTTTAGCTCATACTCTTGGTAGCTGACCTTACCCTTGAGTTTGGATTTACTATTAAGCACATTAAAATTCTCACTCACAGCACTGATAATTTTACTGAAAATAATATCCTCCAAACAAGCAAAATCTTGAAAGATTCTATTATTACGCTCTTTCCAGATGCCCCAAGCAAGGTGAGGGAAAATATATTTCCAAAGGATATTCAACACTTGATTGTTTGAAGGAGCCATCCACTGGCTATAAAAATCCAGTAAAGTTCCAAGAAAGACCCAGTTGAGGTCCCACAATTGTAGAATCCTGCACCGGATATCATAGGTAAAAGGACAAAGAAGAAAAAGATGTGGAGTGATCTCAACTTCAGCACAACACAGATAACACCTGTTAGGGGAAGAAAAACCACGCTTACAAATATTATCATTGGTTAGCAATTTATTTTGAAGAAGAATCCAAACAAATATGTTAACTTTGGGTGTAAGATTGTGCACCCAAGCCTTCGCCCACACAGGGGAAGGAGAGGACTGATAAAAAGAGGCCACCGCTGAAGAAACAAAATAGGTACCTGAGGAATACAACTTCTAGACCAAGGAATCCTCCTAACCCTACGGTCTAAGCACAACATAATTGAGGAGAGATTGTAGAGGCCGGAGATCCAAACTTAAAGAAGATAAATCCACCCATTGATCATTCCTCTAATAATCCTTGACCAAAGATCCATATCTAGCTTTGCACTCCTCCATATAATTCCTAAGAACAGGTATATTGCAAAAAGGTTCATCCCCTAGCCACTTGTCTTCCCAAAACAAAATTTTACTACCATCTCCAAGTTTCCAAAAAGCACCTTTTCCAGCTAGATCCCTAGTTTTGATAATATTATTCCAAAGAGTTGAACCAAGAGGAAGAGTCTGAGAACTAAGAAAATCTCTGAAGGAGGCAACTCCCCTCAAATACTTGTTGTGCTAGATAGCATTCCATTCATGGTCATCAACAAAGGTTCTCCAAACCTATTTCGCTAATAGAGCTTTATTAAAAACTCTGATGCCCCTCAACCCAAGACCTCCATACTTTTTGGGTTTGCACACATGCTCCCAAGCGACCAACGAAATCCTCTTTTCTCCTCAACCCCAGACCATAGGAAGAATTTTTGGATCATTCAATAATTTCAGCAAACTTGGAAGGGATCTTGAACAAACTTAGAGCATAAACATGAAAATTCTGAAAAGAAGCCTTAAGCAACATAACCTTACCTGCTTGACTTAGAAGAGCCCCTTTCCAACCATCCAGCTTCCGATTGAACCTATCCAAAAGGGAAATCCAAAAGGAATTCAGAGGCTTAGTACCCAACGGAAGCCCCAGATAAATTGAAGGAAGAGAATTAACAGCGTAGCCTAATATGTTTTCAATCTTCCTTTGCCTAGATTCAGGGGTGTTGAAGAAGTAAAGAGAACTTTTAGCCCTGTTAATTTTTTTCCCTGAGGCTTCCTCAAAAAGCACAAGGGATCTCTTTAATGTTCTAGCCTCTCCAACTGTAGAACATATATGCATGCATTATTATACAAAATATGTGAGTATGTATATGTGTATTCGAGTATCAAATAATGCAAACTTATAAGTTGAGATATATATACATATATACATATTATGTTATGCATATATATATATATATAAAATATATACATATATACATATTATATTATGCATATATATATATTAAATATATGTTAATGATTTCAAATAGTGCTGAAATGTTTATAAAGCGCATAACATATAAAGCACAACATATACTATGTATAAAGCACAACTTATACATATAGTATAAAGCACAAAAATAAAGGGAATTGCACATCATTTGATGGCAACACATAAACAATAACATTGCATGAAGTGTTTAATGTCGAGCAATGTAAACCATGGGCAACGCTAGAATATAGCGCATGGGAAATAAAGCAAACCATAGTATGAGAATAACATGGAAAGACTTAGTCAAATAATATAAAGAAGAGTGAATATCAACACATAAAGAGCTTTGACCTAGTCTTTTCCAAACAACAACCAAATAAATAGGACACATGATATAACGTGTGGCACAAAAGTATGAATTGTGCATACCTTTTAGAATTCTATTTTGTATTTCATTTCCAGCGTATGAGGCAAGTGGAATAAGATAAATAGTCAAGTATGAAGCTAGCTAAGAAAGGTCAACCTGTAGAAACATTAACCTTGCATTTATGAGTAAATCACTTTGTTGTCATAAGGATACAATGACTGGTTGAGCATATGCATTTAGTCACCATTTTTACTCTTCCACCTTGAACCTTGCTAGTTGAGTTGAATCGTTGAGTGTGAGAAGTGGAAAGATTGATATATTGTTTGTAGCCTTGGAGTGCTCAAGTTTTTATATAAATAGGAGAGCCTTCTTCATCTTGTGGGATGCATAATTGCATTCTTATTTTTTGGTTTTTTTGAGAGTTACTCAGCTGCATTTATGAGTTACGATTTTGTGAGGATTTTGAGAGAGTTTAGTGAAGATAGAGTGAGTTGCATTGTGAGAATTGGTCAAGGAAAGGAATTGCAAACTATTTTTGGTGAAGGTTGTGCTAGGAAACCAGATTTATCTATTGGAGCTATCTAATTACATGCATGCTAGTTTTCTACCCTGTTTTATATTTTAAGTTGAAAAGATTGCATGAATTTATATGATTTGTTTGAATTGAATGGAAAGAGGAAATTTAGATGCTTTTATATGAATGTGTTTATATTCTTCTTAAGTACGAAAGATGCTTGATAAGCTTAGATGTTTGTAAATCCCATAATTGGGTTATATTAGCATATTATATATGTAGGTTTGAGTGATTGAGTGTTTACTACAAACTATGTTAAGTAAAATATTATATAGCTAAATTTTGATTTATGAAAGTTTGGATTATGAATTAGTTTGAATTACTATAGTTGAAATGTCTTAGTAAGAGATTATAGATTATTCTTGGGGTTAGCATAATCCAATTAAGGGGATATCATGTGCATAGAATATGTGTGATCATTACAAATTGAGCTAGGAAGGTGTGTAAATAGGATGACTCTCCCTCAAAGTAACTGAGTGTTGAATTCTTTGGCCAAGGTAGTGTAAGCTGCCACTATTTACACTATCAATTCATTGTAATCCAGTTATGCATGCTAGTACAGGATTATCATACACATAGGTTGTAGCCACTGTATGGGAAAGTTCTAGTTTGTAGGACACAACACCAAGCTCAGGAAAGGCTAGTATTATGGGGTTACCAAACTAATCTCTTTGTCGAAGGATAGGGCCATCTTACCATTAGGTAGATGTGTGGGGGATCGTAGTAAGTCTAAGGTTGGAAAAAAAGAACTTGAGTGATGCTTCTCCTCATCAATTGGTGGCCAAGATTTGAAGGGGGACTACCTAGACCATATGTATTTCTATTTCCAAAAGCTTAGAAGAGCTATGTGTGTATTCTTGTATCCATTTATATGGAATATTGTAAACATGAAAGTTAAACTTGAGATTATTCAATATGGAATCAATACTTTGGAAAGATTGTTTTATTACAATGTAATGCAATGAAAGTTTGGAATAGTGTTTATTTCAAATGTGCATGCTATTTTTGTTTTAGAGTAGAAAAAATTTATTGCTATGTGATGGCATCATGGTTTATTCACTTATGGTTAAAAACATAGGAATTTCTGAGTAGAACAATGGGCATGTTACACACAATATGTGGATAGTCAATAATGTTTTTTTGTTACCACTTTTGTGCTTCTTGTAGATTAGCTGGCTGTGTTCCTAGAATTAGTGCATGCAAATCTTACTAATACATTTTTGTCGCACTCAAAGTAAAGAAAATAGTTGGTGTTCTAATTTGATACAAGAGGGTTAATCCATCTCAACATTTTTCCCAATAAGATCTTGTACCCATTAGTGTAGTACCAAAATGCATGAAACAATCAACTAGATGTGAGTGAGTGAAATTTTCCACATGCTCTTGTAACCCATTTATTGTGATGGGCATGTCTTGAAAGCTCTTTTTGACAAACACAACAAATGAGTTTTTTACACGATGTCTCGTAATCATATTCATCACATAATATCTAAATCGAGGGTGTCGTCCAAAGTGATGATCTCTATATCAAAATAAATGCTTAACAAATTTGAATGTAGATGGACACTCTTTATTTGTGGTTCTAGCCAATCACATCGTCCATCTGAAAATAGTGTTGGAAAAGCCATATAAAGTAATCCTTTAGTGACATACTCATTTATTGGAGATGTTCCAATTCCTAGCCAATCAATTAGTGATCTAGGAACTATATTAGGGTTATTTACCCATGCATGGATTAGTTCCATCTCTCTTTGAAATTTGGTGGTTTTGATGCCATTGATGTAGTGTGATCAATAATGTTTCCTTCATCCATCTTTATCATTGGACCCACAAATACATATTCATTTGCACCTGAATCAAACTTGTAAATTTTTTGACTGAAGCTTCTCTTTCTTAATTGTTGCACCTTCTCTTTCTTATCTTTTATAGTCAATTCGTAATTTTTTTTTGTGAATTTGTAATTATCTTTTCTTGGCTTCTTCCTCTCTCCGTTTATATAAATCTTTTTGGTTGGAACTGATTCGCATGTCTTTTAATTTATATTTGTCGGCTATTTATTTTTCTTATATCTTTTCATTGTTATTAATTTAATACATGTTGGCATTTAATATATTTTAATATGTTTTTTGTTTTGTTTTTATTAATATGCTCACATTTCACTTCATGTTGCCACTGTAGGTTACACCTCTCGGCATAATAATTTACAAAAAATATTTAATTAGGTAACACTCCTCTTTTAAATAAATTAAAATAATTTATTTAAATTAAACACTTCTTCTAAATTAAATATTTATTTTTAACTAAATATCCAAAATGCTTCCAAATAGGGATAATAAGCTACTCCTCTTTATGCAATTCGTTAACTATATTCAAGCATCCCTTCTTTTCAAAGATCATTTGTTAAGAAATGAATTTAAAATTAAAGCCCATGTGATGATAAAGTGCTATCATGATAATCATGATAAGCTCAGGATTAATAAAGTTCTCAATTGGCGGCTTTAACCACATGTGTTATATGCAGGCTCTACGTGGTAAAGAAGTACTTCTCCCATAGATACAAAGTGGTGAAATTCAAAAGGGCACATATAATAAGAAAAGTTCAAATGGATTTGAAAGGACGTCAAGCTTGGTTTTTTGTTCGGAGATCTCATGTTAAGGACATAGCTAAATTTGTAACAAGTTTAGCAAAGCATTTAATCCAATTTAGCCAAATTTGGTTTACTAAGGAATGAATCCTTCTCTGGCATATCCTTATAATGATTACAAAGTTGTAATGCTAACCTGTGTGGGTGCAGTGATTTGTACCAAGCCAACTTGTAATTCATGCGCAAGCAGGAAGGATAGTATCCAATTACAACTCTCAAGGCACTCCAAGTGTGTCGACATTGAAGGCTACCATTTCCAAGATATTTGCTTCGAAAAGGGAATTATAGGATGTCTTTAAACAAATTAAACATAACAAGAGTTAAGAAGTGTGTGCAGAATAGAGCATTGGTGTGTGTAGAACAAAGCATTGTTCCCGGTTTTAATGACAGGTTTCAATGGAGCTAAAGGAGTTTTGAGTCAGAAATTATAGGGTGCCAGTAATTGTGAAGCTATGGGAAGAACCATTTTCTTCATGCATTGACAAGGAGGAATTGCAACATGTCTTCAAAGTGAATTGTAAGTCCATTCTGAATTGCATCAAAATTATAATCAGTGAGGATGTCTTGCACACAGAGCTTCAAAGGCTCAATTTTCTAGCCAATTTATTGTCTATTTTCCTATCAAATATACTAGATCTGGTGCAAAACTTTAATGTCTTATGAATTATAGCCAACAAGTTTGTAGTTCAGGTTTATTTGGAGAATGATGCATTATTTCATAGTGTCCAACAATACGATTTTATGAAAGGTGATGGTTTGGTGGGTGGGTTGTTCCCCAGGCATCTCATCCATTACAAAAAATGGTATGCATAAATCTTCCAAGGTATGCTCTTGTTGACAATGCACGATTCATCTTCTTTTCTTTACCAAGCCCTCAATAAGTACCATTTTTCTTTCACCATGGAGGAGATAAATCAATTTAAGAGAAAATACCACACTATCTCATTTTTGAGGGGTCATAATTGTGTACGTGATTTGCAATTGTCCGTCATTCCACAGGCTGTCAGGGGGGTGTATTGTTATCGTTATGTTCCTGATATAAATGTTAATGTTCCTTCGCATGAGGATGCATTAAAGCATAAACAAGTGTCCGATGAAAGCTTAGTAAATGGCCCTCGCAGAGGTGGTTATAAATCAATATCTTTCTAATCAGTTTGTATGGGTATAAAATGTAGTCAAGGTTGTATGGGTATACGACGTAGCTAGGGTTAATATAGTTGCTATTGGCATAATCTATATCCTGTGATGTTTTTTGAAATATGGGTCAAATGTCTGGCTTTGTGTAAAGGGTATGTTTAAAATGTAAAGGGGTCTGTATTTCGGAAAATAATAGGTTGAGATAGCCATACAGGCGTATGCTATGTCTCTTTATTGGGAAGATTTTGTAAAATCTTTTTGTACTTATTCGAGCTACAACCAAAGATTTTCTTCCTGGTTCTTTTCTGTTGGTATGCTCGTTTGAACTAGGTTTTGTAATATCTCTTATTTATATATAATAAATTACAGTGGCTTGCCACTTTTGCCTAAAAAATAAATAAATTAATATTTATTTATTTCTCCAAGCTATCATTTGAATTAAATATTTATTTAATTCCCTCTTTCAAAATTCAAAATTTGGGTCTTACCCTATCTTGAATTTTCCTATCCATTGATCTTGCAAATCAATCTCCACAATTAATCAAATGTCAAGTGAAGCATATAAATAAGAAACTTTCATTTCATTCATACCCACTACACTCTTGTTGTCAAAATCACTATAGTAAGTTATCAAACATTCAAGTATTCAAGCATTCAAACATATCAACAATGGAGCAAATCAAGATCTTAACTATGATGACTTTGCTTGTTATCTAAATTCTATATTCTGAGCAAGATCTTGAACTTCATTGTGTTGTTGTGAGAGTGTGAGTTTTGTATTGTTGATATTTGTGATCCATATTTTCATATATCCACAAATATCATAACTATATTTAGTGTGCCTATAACAATCACTGCATATAACTCCATGTGTTTCATATCACATGATATTTCAAGTTTATGCACAAAATATGGAATTGATATGATCCACTCTTCCCCTATCACCCCCAAGGGAATGGAAAATTTGAGTCCAACAACAAGAGCCTTATGAAGATCATTAGAAGAAGATTGGATATAAACAAGAAGATGTGGGATGACAAGTTATAATATGCACTATGGGTTGATAGAATGGCAAGGTTGCTATTTGTAAGTGTCCATTTGAGCTTGCTTATGGGTTGGATTCTAAGAGGCTGATCGCTTTGGGGCTATTTGTATATCAGTTGCTACAAGATGTTGATTAAGGAGAAGATACAACAATTTCTCATAAGGCGATGGAGCCAATAGAATTAGATGAGAGTAGGAGGAGATTGCACGTGAAGGGATATTGCCACATAAACAAGCAATATAAAAATTGTTTGACAAGAAGAAACTTCAAAGAAACTTCCAAGTTGAAAATTTGGTCTTCATGCGGAATGCTAGATGTTAGGACAAGGGTAAGCATGGGAATTTTGATCTCTTACGGCTTGGGCCATATAAAGTTTCCAAGGAGTATGGTTACAATGTGTATCATTTAGGGATTTGGGAGAAGATTTGATAGAATTTTCCATTGATGGTTAGCATTTAGCACATTACTTCATGTAAGTAATATTGATCCTGCTTTACATATATTATGTTTTGTTTTGTGTTTGTGTCTTTCTTTGTAAATATAGTGTTGTTAGTGTCCTTGTATAGTCACAATCCTTGTTTGATCATGATGAAGGGTGCTTCGATCCTTTTTATGTCTCTTTTTGTCTACTCTTGGATATTTAGATTCTTGTTATGATTGCAAGAGACACACATCCCCAACTAGAGCTAGTATTGGGACTCAATTCAATGCCAAATTTTCCTTGAGTCCCACCTCATTCACTGTGCATTTGAATATGTTTACCCAACACATAAATATTTTAAGAAATCTTTGTTTGGGTCTCTATTTGTTAATTTTTCCAAAGTGTTATACGTTGTCATCTCCCATATGCTTATTATATGTTAGAAATTGCAAAATTTAAAAAAAAAAAATAAGTGTGGGGTGTTTTTTGGTCATTTATCTAAGCGTGGACAAGTTGTGGGAGTTCCAAAGTTTCCCTTCCTAGCATCCCTTTCGAAGTTTCCTTTCCTGGTATGTCTCTCCTTCTAAGTGTACCTTTTTCCTTTGACTTTGTTAGGATGTCAAAGTTTCCTATTCGGGCATGCCTTTCATCCATTCCCCATCTTTAGACATTTTCCTTGTTAGTTTCAAAGTTCTCTTTCCTGGCATCCCTTTTCCCTGAATCCCACTCTTTTCCCCTGCCTTTGTTGGAGTATTAGACTTTGTCTTACTTGCATGCTTTCCCTCCAATCCCCAAATCCTTGACCCTTTGCACTAAGTTACCTTTTGAAGTTAGAGTTTTGGCCTTTCCTTCACCCAAGTATCTCTTTCTTGGTATCTCCAATCTAAAATGAAGGATAAACAATATGAAATACTACATATGAAAAATAAAAAAAGCAAGAAGGTAAAAAACCTTAGAATAAATCTATAGGATCCTAAATGTTGCGATCAGAAAAATGTAAAGAAATAACACAAAACTCTTTTACTAAAAATAGGTTTTATGAATATAAGAAATATAATTTAACTAACCTAACTTCGAGTGATGTTAGAAATTAGAAAACTAGGAATAAATAGAAATGAAAATTCTTAACTACTTTTGGTAGTTGATAAATAATTGTGAACTATTTTGATCATAACTTTTGAATCACAACTCAAAATAATTTATTCTTAAAAAGTTGAAAGTAGAATTATGAAATATAAATTGGGTCACTTTTAGAATATAGCTAGGTTAAATGTATGAATTGCAAAAATGTCACAAATTAGATCAATAACATACATATTTGAACCCTAAGTAGAAATGAATTTTGACCCATGGATCTAAACCTACTAACTAAGATTTGCCTATACCTATAGATAGAGATGTGATAGGATATCTAGACGTACATAAAAAATGATGATGTTAACACACTTTTGAGGAGCTTATCAAGTGAGGTTCTTCTTCTTGTGGCAAACCCCTAGGATATCAAGTCAAAAACTTGATACAAATAATGGTAGACAATATGTGATGAGTGCAAGGATTGCCCTAAATAAGAGGTGATATAGAATCTAAAAAACTGGAATATGATACTTAGAATTTGGAATGTGATGAAAAGTATCTGGCATGTAACTAGGGGTTTAAATAGTGTATATGTGATGAAAAATGAATGTCTAGGAATGTTGCTAAATCTATATATGGATCCCTCCATAAGATTATAGTGATATTTGAGATGTTGGAATGTTGTTAAATTTAAAAAGTTAATGGATGCTAGATGGAAAAGATGAATGTCAAATGCAAATGTTAGTTGATGCTTTTTTAAACTTATCCTAGAATCATAATTTAAAAGTTTTTGCATGGGAGTTGACACATAACAACTACTTAGAATTAATTTAATTTTCCAAAATAAAATTTTAATTTTAAACTATTTGGGTTAGATATTTGAATGATGAATCTAATTGGTATCAAATTTGCAAGTGCAAAAATGAACTAGGGAGAGGAACATATAATTTAAGAGTTAGAAAATTTCTAAGAGTGCATAACTTTTCTCGTCAACACTTCTATACATACTAAAGTGTACTTGCACTCCAAACTCTATGGAATAAACTCCATCCTCTCTATAATGAATCCACACCTTATTGTATAGAAATTTGCACCACTTTCTACTATTCTCTAATCAAATAGGATGATAAAAATGAAATAATTTCTTTTTCAACTTGAAAATCGAGCATATATGAATGATAATAAGTAGAAATAATTTTAACCATTAGACAATTTTTAACATCCAAATGTTCATATTCCCTAAACCATCATTAAAAAAACAAAAACAAAAACAAAAACACTTTTCTATAAGTTTACTTCATAAAAATAAAAAAAACTTTTCTATAAACTTAATTCATTTCCATGGAAATTGCAATTGAAACTGCAACTTTTATATAAGAATCTCTCTTTCAAATCAACTAAACAAAAATTTGTTAGCTAGTTTAATCTGCACCCAAATCATATCCACCCGTATGTTTTCCATGACAATCCTCTTTACCATGATATGCGCTTTCTCCAACTTCTCCAAGCAAAAATAAAAATAAAAATTGATCTGTTAACTTTTGTCCCCAAAATAAGGCAATTATTATTAAAGAAATATATTTTATTTTACCTCCGTTTTTAAAGTACACCATTGCTACGTATTTGGAGGACGATAGTTTTGAGGGGTAAGAGCTCTTCCCAAGAGAATTGTGAAACTGAAGATCGCAGAAGAAAGGACGAGCTTCTTTATTCAACAAACACTGAAGCAGTCCGCCGATCGAATCGCTGTACAACAAATTCTGCTACTTAAATGAGGTAATTATGTTAACTAATTGGCAGATGTTTTCTGTTTCTTTATTTAGCTAATTTATGCCTTAAGTATCGGGATCTAATCTGGTAGATTGGTTATACAAATTTCTGTATAATCCTGGCTATCCCGTCCGATGAAAGACGCAGATAGGATATATGATGTAATATTATTGGAATTCCACATTCTAAAAACTTTGGCTTATCAAAATCAGATGTATGAATCTGATGACTTCTATGTTAAACTGAAAATCAGTATTTTTTAAAGAAAAAATGTTTGATTTTTTGGCAGCTTTGGAGCATGTCATACCTGATGATTTGAACTCTGATTTGCTTTTATAAACATTTCAAAGACAATGGCATTCTCTGAGGGTTTTGGGTTCGATCGGTGCAAGGGCATTTTGCCATCGATAGATTTTGTTAATCTTAAGTTGTTAATCGTTAAATAGATCAATTATCATGGGTTCTCTTCATAGCATATTGAAATTATTGTTGCCAAATATTAAGTATAGTAGGGTGTGCAGGTTGTCTATTAGGCCACCTTAAAGGAGGGCTTTGCTCCTATAACCACTAGGAGATAATTAAAAACCACAAAGTTTCATTAAAGTTGTCGATGAGATAACTTGATCTTTTGGCGTGGGCTTAAATTCAGTAGTATTTGGTTCTGAGTTCTCGGTTGATTGAAGCTTTGAAGGAGATGCAGTGCTTAAAACACATAAAATAAAATCTTAGTGAGGTATTCTATTGCAAAGTGTCCACGAAAAGAAAATTTGCAGAGCTAACGATGTTAATCTCAATTTGACTCTGACATTGGACCAGATGAGGTTTGATTAGCGACATTCTCTCTGATTTCAAATAGAGATTATGACTTTTTGCCCCTGGATATCTTCAATTAAGATTCTGAATCACTGCAGCAACTGACTAATTCCGCAAGTGACTTATTAAGTTCAATTCTGTGGGTAGGTTGCTGATGAAGATGCTGAAAGGATAGGATCTTCTTTGCCTGAAAATCAGCTTGGAAGCTCATGGTTTTCAATGGCTTGTTCCTCTTCGTTTCTTGTTGTTTGACTTAATAGCTCACAGTAAAATTTTAAATTGATAAAGGATAGCAAATTATCTTTAATTTTTGCAAAGCAAAGTTAAATCGATTAAAAAAAATCAATTTAATGACTTAGTTCTGGAAAACAGTTATGTACACGTTTTAGGTTTAAGTTCCTATAAATGTGTATTGACTCTTTAAGAATGGAATTGGCTGCCTCTCGGATTTTAGAATATCATTTACTCCTGTACACCAAAATTTTGAACTATGTAATGATGAACTGATGGACATATCAGATTTGGTTAACAGTGTGCTGTTTGGGCTGGAATGACATCTTATGATAAACGAATCTGCTCTTGAATTTCTTCTTGGTTTCCAGACATGCAAAGTGAATTCACTATCTTTAAGAGAATATAGCAGACATCAACTTGGTATATGTTGAACCAATGTTACTATAAGTGCTGATATGGCAGGCAGTGATGGGTACTGCCAGGATTTTTCAAAAATAGAGAGAAGGCTACTGGGAGAAGACGGAATTAAAAAAATGTTTAAATTTATGCATGAAATGTAGAAAAAAACAATTAGTCTTGTAATATTACTATAAATTATATGTGAACTACTTTATAAAGACATAGAATACTTAAAAATTCAAAATTATGAAGTACACAAATAAGATGAAGGCATGGGGTTTGATCAATTACAGACTTACAGTTATATAGTAGCGATAGGGGCCACTTTTGTATGTTTTTTATTGTTTTATTTCAATTTTAATTTATTTAATAAGTGAAAAGATAATTGATATTCATAATTACATGATTACAACAGGAGACGAAAGCTCCTTATAAAGAAATTACAAGACGATGTTTCTAAAAATAAACCATCGTAAACTAAAGCAAACTAAAACAGAAATCAGAAAGATGCTAAATCAACTAAAGCGTAACTAAAGTTACTAAAAACAGAAATCAGAAAGATGCTAAATCAACTAAAGCATAACTAAAGTTACTAAAAACTAACTAAAGTTAAGATGACCATTAATATTACATTTAATATTTTAATACCCTCCCTTAATGGTCATCGTACAAACAAAAACTAAGTCTACCCATAATCTTCTGGAAACATATCATCGGTGATTGATAACTGGAGAAGCATAACCGCCTCGCGATTACCGATCCTTTCCCATAGAACAACCAAATCTACACACCGACACTCGAAAACTGAGTATCTTCTGCTTCCAGTTAGTAGAACTTTTCATTGAACCTCTGCGTATTTTCCAACATGATATTGGAGAAAGACGCCATCCCTCCCATTTTCCAAAGCACAAAAAACGAGGTAACACTGTGATTGTTAGTTTTAGATAAGAAATGTAGATAAGTGGGAATACAACACACTGAACAAAGAACACAACAAATTACCCTGGGAAAACCCTCCTCGAGGGAGAAAAACCTAACAAAATATATCTCTTATATATCGGATGAATAAGAGCAGAAATCTGCTTTACAAATCAGACCCTTCTCAAGGGCGAACTTGATACAATAAATGATGAAAATCTCTTCTTGATACAACTGAATATAAATCTCCTTGAAATCTGATTTGCTTCTAAAGATGGCGATCTGCTGCTAAGTGCGAACTCATTCTTGAGAAATGCGAATGAAATGAGAATGAATTGATGATTGAATGAATGATCACCATCTTGTATATATACAAAACTAGGTGACTTTTCATCTAGGTCGGCCTCTTTGAAGAAATAAAAAATAAAAAATATCATTTATTAAACTAGGTTGACTTGCCTTGAGAATCATTTATTATTTTAAATTGAGAGAAAAATATCTCCGGCCGCTATAAACATCATGGTGCAGGAGCACCTGGGAAAGTACTAGGTTTATTGAAGTTTTGTTTGAAGTTCAGATTTTGTTGTGTTGTGTGAGGTCATCTTGACCATCTTGTTTGTGTTTGGGTTTTTTACTCCCTAGGTAAGAAGTGGTGAAGGGTGAATAAGCTTTAGAAGCTTATCATGCTTGTTTTCTAAACAATGGACCAAGGTTGAAAAACACAGTGTGTTTTATAACACTAACCATTTGGTCATCCTTAGGCTCGATCAAAGAAACTTAACTGTTTCTAGGGCCTATTTAAGGGGTATCTCGACCAAGGAGCAGGGTTGGAAGCAATGAAATTTTGGTGAACCCTTGTGTGAATGAAAGAAACAGCGTTCTGAGTTAAAATTTTCTGATTTATTGTATCTTGATAGACTTTTTTATGGATTAGTTTGCTACTGTTTGATTTGTACAATGTAGTGTTGGTTGTCTTCAAGCTTTGTGTAAGATTAGAAAGCTTCTTTGTTGAAATTGCAAGCACTTGTTGTAAATAGTTTAGCTCTGCTCAAGTTCTGGTCTGAAACAGACTGTTTTTAGGAAATGTGGTGCTAGAGCACTTTTCCACCGTACAAACCGTACGGCCCTTTGGAAACAGTGCCTAGACACCATGCTTGTATATATGTTAGCTGGTAGGTTTTGTTTGTGTACAGGGAATGCTAGCAAAGTCATGCCCTAGGCGAGCCAGGCAGGGTCCGGCTAGGGAAGACAGTGAGAAAAGCCTCATATCTTGCAGGGTGTATTAAGATTTTGGAGAAATTCTTTTTTGTGAATTTTGTTGAGGGTCTTGGCAATGCTTGGTAGTCAGGAGGAGGTTCTATCAAGTCGTTTGGAGGGAGAACTTTTTGACAGTCTGAAAACAGCCATGAAAAGCTTAAAAACCCTAGGGTTTTGATCAGTTTTGTGTGTGGACAGTGTACGGGCTGTGCAGGCTTAAAAACCTAAAAATCTTTGAGGTGTGGGCATGAGAAACACAAACCCTAAACAAAGAACCTAGGTCTTTTGGTGGGTTGAGGAGAAAATTGCATTTTATCTCTGTTGAGAGGCCTAATTGGGGCTCTAGGCTTGTAGCCTTCAAACCCTAGGAATGGATTTTGTGAAAGCGATGGTTAGTTGGAGTCTTGTGATGGAACAAGAATCCTAGATTGAACATCTGGAAGCTATTACAACATCTACACACCCCTGCAAGAACCAAATTGAATGTTGAGAGGATTTGGCCTTTAGGGAAGAATAAGGGTCAATGGAGAGTATGTGGCGAAGCACCAAGGTTGGCTTGATAGAAGGAAAGCATGTTGATAGTGGGGTTGGTCAATAGAAGCAGTGGCACCTAAACCTGAGGCAGGACCACTAGGACAAGGTGGAAGAGACACCTAGGAGTTATTAGGAGCAAGGACTCAGAGCATGGGGCAGTGAGTGCCTCATCCAACCCTAACCTATCACATCAACACTCCCTCTTAGCTAGGGAGGTATTTTTTTCCAGTAGTCCTCGTCATGGAGTCTCTCGACATGACGTCCACAATGGCTACATCCAATTGTGGAAAACCACATCTCAGTCTCAGAGATGTACAAGAGTCCATCACGGAGTCTCTCAGGGTGATGTTGTCATGGAGTCTCTCAACATGACATCCACCATGGCTACTCCCATGTGTGGAAAGAAACATGTGCACAAGTGTCCATCACAGAGTCTCTCAACGTGATGTCGTCATGGAGTCTCTCAACATGACGTCCACCATGTCTACTTCCATGTGTTGAAAAACACAAGTACAAAGGGTTCATCACAGAGTCTCTCAACATGATGTCGTCATGGAGTCTCTCAACGTGATGTCGTCATGGAGTCTCTCAACATGACGTCCACCATGGCTACTCCCATGTGTGGAAAAAACCACATCTCCGTCTCAGAGATGTACGAGGGCTTTCACCTCATATTTCTCCGTCTCAAAGATGTACGAGCGCTTTCACCTCATATTTCTCCGTCTCAGAGAAATATGCATTATATCAAAGCTCACTGATGTTGAGTCTCCCTCTTAGCAAGGGTGACATTCTCCACTACTCCAAGCTTGTCCCGAAAATGTGCAAACTTCACTCTGGAGAGAGGCTTGGTGAGAATATCAGCCGTTTGATCATTAGTGCAAATGTACTTGAGTTGAATTGCTTTCCTCAACACCATATCTATGATGTAATGATAGTTGATCTCCACTTGCTTTGTCCTATCATGAAACATTGGATTTACTGAGAGCTTCACACAACTTTGATTATCACAATGAATCACAGTCGGCTCCAATGTTTGCCAAACAATCCTGCAAGGAGCTTTCGAAGCCACACTGCTTCTCGAGCTGCTACACATGCTGCAATATATTTAGCCTCTGTAGTGCTAAGTGTCATAAAAGTCTGCTTCCTGCTGCACCAAGAAATCAAGGTAGACCCCAAACTGAAGCAACATCCAGAGGTGCTCTTCCTATCAGTTACACTCCCGGCCCAATTAGAATCAGAATAGCCTTGTAACTTTAGATCTTCACAGGAAGTATATCTCGAGCCATATACCACGGTACCACGCAAGTATCTCAAGATATGCTTTGCTGCAACTAGATGTATTAGACACATGAATTGGCTGAGACCACTCACCGCATAACAAATGTCTGGTCTAGTATTGACTAGATACATCAATGATCCAATCAATTGTCTATACATGGTGGGATCTACCAAATCTGAATCAGCTGCTGAGTCACTCAACTTCTTCAAAGACATAGACTTGCAATCCATCATCCCAAATCTCTTCAAGATTTCTATAGTGTGTTTCCCTTGACTTAAAATAATCTCATTAGGTCTTTGCCACACTTCCAGTCCCAGGAAGTAATGTATAAGACCAAGATCCTTCATCTCAAACTTGGAGGCTAACTCTTTCTTGCATTTGACAATGAGATACTCTGCTCCAGTAAGAAATAAATCATCAACATAAAGAACCAATATCAAAGCCTCACCATCAACTACCTTGAAGTAAAGATTGGAATCTGCATCATTCTTGGAGAATCCCAAGCTCATCAAATATCGATCAATTCTTTCATACCATGCATGAGGTGCTTGCTTAAGGCCATATGATGCCTTCTTCAATTTGCATACATGAGACTCCTTCCCATGAATCACAAAACCATCTGGCTGCTCAATGTACACTTCTTCAATCACACCATTAAGGAATGCAGTCTTTACGTCCCTTTGATGTAACTTCCAGCCTTTAGCAAATGCAATAGCAATAATTGTCCTGATAGATGTGTATCGAGCAACAGGAGCAAATGTCTCCTCATAATCTATTCCCTCCTTCTGAGAGAATCCTCTTGCCACAAGTCTCGCCTTGTGCTTCTCAATGCTACCATCAGTTGCATGCTTGATTTTGTAGAGCCACTTGGAAGATACAACTGATTTTCCTTCAGGTCTCGGAACAACATCCCATACATCATTCTTGATAATAGATTGACATTCTTCTGTCATTGCATTTCTCCATACCTGTTGGTTGGATGCTTCTTCAAAACTGGAAGGCTCAGAAAATGATGTGACTCATCAATGCCACATAACCTGGAAACTTCTGCGGTCTCTTGCTTTCCCTAAAGGTGCTTTAAGGAGCTGCATACTTTTCTGCCTCTTGCATAGTTTGTCGAGCCCATAGAGGTCTCTTTTGACCTACAACAATGTCTCTCGGCCCATCAGTTGGTTCTATGGGATCAACTGGATCAATAGTCTTGGATGGTTCATTGGACTCCCTCTAAATCTCAGGAGTATGATCAGGAGATATGTCCATATCTTGAGGAGTCTCCTGCTCTTCACTATCTATCTCCATGTAAGACCCTTTAGATCTTTTGAAGGCTACTTCCTCTTCGAAGGAGACATCCCTGCTGATCTCAATCTGTTTTTGTCCTGGAATGTAGACCCTGTAGGCTTTTGAAGACTCACTGTATCCCACGAATATACCTTTCTTGCCTGAAGGTTCTAACTTTGATCTTTTATCCTTAGGCGCATGAATATAAATAGGACAACCAAAAATTCTTAAATGACTAGCCTTAGGTCTCATACCTGTGAAGGCCTCTTTAGGAGTCATGTTTCCCAATATTCGATGAGGGCTTCGGTTCTGAACATACATAGCGGTTCTGGAGGCTTCTGCCCATAGGAAAGTCTGTAAGTCTTGATCATGAATCATAGCCTTGGCTACCTCAACTATGGATCTGTTCTTTCTTTCGACAACTCTATTTTGCTGAGGGTTGTACAGAACACAAAACTCCCTCTTGATCCCTGCCTTAATGCAGAAATTACGGAAAACCTCCACAAGTGTATTCTCCTCCATTGTCTGATCTTAGAACTTTAATCCTTTTCCCGGACATGTTTTCAACTTGAGCCTTGAATTCTTTGAATCTATTTAGTATTTCTTCAGAATCCTTAGATTTCAAGAAGTAAATCCAAGTCTTCCGAGAATAATCATCAATGAAAATCACATAATATCAAAATCCACTCAAAGATGCCACAGGCATTGGACCACATAAATTAGAATGAACAAGATCTAAAATTCCCTTTGATTTACTGTCCAGCTTCCGAAGCAAATTTCAGGGTTCAGATGCAGATTTTTTCTTTGCATGTCTGGATATTCCTTCTGGGTTTTTCGAGACCTTCACGATGATGTAACATGCAAAGCGAGACGACAACTTTCAGAATTCAGTCTTCCGAGGTTATTTTTAGGGTTTGCATGTCAGGGTTTCTTTTGCATGTCGGATGATTCCTGATGGGTTTTTTGAGAGCTTCGCAATGGTATGACATGCAAATGAAGATGATCACTCAGTAAGGAACTTACTATTTTTAGCAGGTGCGTCTCGGCAGCCGCTTCCCAGCAGTACAAAATCACGAGCTGATCGCAATGCAGCAGAAGCAAAGGCAAACAGAGATCATTTGATACGCATGCAGAGCAAATTAGGGTTTCCAACTTCGGGGCCTGAAAAGAAGGATAAAAAGTCAGAATTTTCGAAAACCGGTGTAAACCACTGCGATCAGCATCCTTCGGGCTATCTGCTGGTAAAATTTCAAGTCAAACGGAGCACTTACTATTTATAGTAAGTCAATTTGGAAACTGGCTAAAAATAGTAAGTCAGACGCATGCGGTGATATCAACAGACAGGTCACGTGGTGAGGAGCGCCTCATCCAAATTTCAAGCTAATCGGAGCAGTGGAGCTACCAGAAACGAGCAGTTACTATTTATAGTAAATCACCTTCAGAAATGTGCTAAAAATAGCAGGTCAGCTAAAAATGGCAGTGTCAACGGGACAACAAGGTCATGAGGATGCAGTGTGCGAAATTTCAAGTCGTTTCGAGCTTCAGAGATGCAAAATCAGAGGGCTTACTATAAATAGCAGGGCATAAAAACTGGCGAAAACGAGAAAGAAAAAAATTCTAAGTCTGGAACTTCATCTAGTAGACATGGGAAAATGCGCCTAGTTGATGAGGAGGCATGAAAATTTCTAAGAATGAAGCTCGTCCTTCACACAGGCCAAAATGCGCCCAATCTAGCAATAAGGTCAAAGGAAGTCAACGCCTTTCATCCTTCTGGCTAGCCTAAATGCGCCTTCAAGGCAATGCCTAGCACAAAAAATTCTAAGTATGAAGTTTATCCTTCATCAGGGGCAAAATGCGCCCAAAGTACAAGTGGTCAATGAAAGTCAAAACGTTTATCCTGAAGGCATGTCAAAATGCGCCCAAGGGAAGCTCATGGAAGTTGAAAATTTTTCTAAGTGTGGATATCCTCCTCACTCCCCAAAATGCGCCCATCCTCCTCAAGGGGTGAAATGCGCCCAAAAGACAAACAGGTCAAAGGAGTCAACATATTTCATCCTCCTCCATAGGCAAAATGCGCCCAAACAAGGTCAAGTGAAGACAAAAAAGGTGAAGTTGAACAGTCATCCTCCTTGCATGCCTAAATGCGCCCAAGTTGAGGTGGTAAAGGTGAGTGTAGGGTGGTAAAGAAGGTAAAAGATGAGTGAATACTTCAAAGGCGTGGTAAAGGAAGGGTGAATGCTAGGCGTTATCCCTCTTCAAGTCCAAAATGCGCCCAAGGTGGTGTGTTAGAAAATATTGCAAGGTGCTGAAGATATTTTCCTAGGCGTGATGGGAATTTTTCTAAGGCGTTGGAATATTTTTTCCTAGTGTGGAGTAAAATGCAAGTGGTGAGCGGGAAATAAAGTGTGCTAGGCATGAATGAAATTTTTCTAAATGAAGATAAAATTTCCACCACTGGCGAATGAACCAAAATTTTCTAAGGCAAATTCTCAAAGTGCAAGATGATTTAAAAGTTTCTAAGGCAAAAATATTTTCTCCCTTGGAAAATACGCCTAGAGCTCAAGGTAGTGAAATTTTCTCTTCGTGAAGCACGAGCAAACTTTTCAGGGATGAAGTCAGAGAATGATGATAATGCAAGATGATTCAAAATTTTCTCAAGTTGGAGCAACACAGATGATCACAGGCGAAGGATGGATTTAATTCAATGAAATAATATTTTCTAAGGTTCAAAATTTAAAAATTAAATGAACCCGTTCGTTGGGTACCCATGGATTCGAAGCATTCTGAAGAAAATTTTCTTCTGGGTACTAAACATTTGCGATGATAGATGGATTTCCAAGTCTTCCGCACTTCGCAAACACTTTTTCAGTGAAGAATTTAATCAGTGTTCAAATTGTGAATTTTCCTAAGGGAAATTTTAAAATTCTCTAAGGCAAGATGAATAAAATGTGTTTTCAGAATAAATTTCTCTGAATGATGAATTCGAGATGGGTTGCCTAGATGATTTTGATTGAATTCTTCGAAGATGAATTTTCCAAAGATGATGAAGAGTTAAATTCGAATTCAAGTGACAGAGCTCCGGCTGGTGAATTAAAAGGATAAATTTAAATTAATTTTTCGAAAGCAAATTTAAAGATACCAGTCAAAGTCAAGTTTCTAGAAGAATAAGATTCCTGACGTCGAGTGACAAGTGTCAGAAATACCAGAGAGGGAGAATTCGAATTCTTGAAGTGGAGTAGTGGAAATTGAATGTACTGGCTATAATTGGCTCCTTCTAGAATTCGATTTTTGGCTATAAAATGAAGAAGTTTCTCATTTCCTTGTCACAGCTGGAAAATTCGAATTTGCTCTAAATGAAGTGTTGCTGAGAATTGTTGAAGCTTGAAGAGTTCGAGATTCTGTTGAAGATTGGAGTTTGCTGAAGTTGCTGAGGCTGTTGAAGAGGGACGCCTTGAGTTGCTAGAGAAGCACCATTGCTGAAGTCAAGAGGGGCGCACTTGCTGATTGCTAGGATTGGATTTGTTGCTGATTGAAATTTGAAGTTGCCAGAACTAAGAGGGGCGCACTTGCAAATTGCTGGAGGTGTTCAAATCTGCAGTTGAAGGACACCTTGAAGTGAGAAGTTTCAAAGAATTTAAAAGGTACAAAGCTCGAGATTGCTATTGTTGATGCTAAGAGGGACGCCTTGAAGTGAAGATATTACTGAGAGTTTTAAAAGCGCGAATTTGCTGATTGCTGGTGAAATACGAATTTAAAGAAGTTCAAGTTGCAGATTGGAGTTGCTGAAGAGTAGTGAAGTCACTGAAATTTACTTAGAAACTTTTTCTAAGTGTTGAAGTTCAAGAGAAGAAGCTGAGATGGCTGAGGCAAGGGCGACTGGCAAGGACAATGGTGCATCCAGGCAGGCCGTGATCAAGAAGCTGAGTAAAACATTCATGCCAAAGTCAAAGTTTATTTCAAAGTTGGGCAAGCTGACAGACACCAACTTGGGCTCTGTCAACCTGGAGACCTTCAAGAACAGAATGCTGGGCATTGGAGGTCATCGGCCTTCGACTACTTCGCACAATATTGTTCGAAGCGGATTATATGCAGCTGCTAGTTTCCCACCAGCCATTCAATGCTCGGAGCTGATAATGGAGTGCGCCAATTATTACGAGAAGGATCACAGATCGATCATGTCACCAGATGGCCAAGTACTAGCCAATCTTACTCCAGCAGCCATTGGTGAAGCTTTCGGGATCCCGGTGCACAGGAATATGGTTTACAAATCCAGAGAGCGAGCTGAGCGAATGTACGCTTCTGCTTTCGAGAGATGCACGGAGACAATCAACACTCACTGGATGAGCACTCCCAAGCCTTCTCGTACAAAGGTTCCGAAGCAAATCATAGCGGATGACTTGAAGCAAGAATATTGTGATCTCATTATGATGCTGAGCAGAGTTGGTGGTTGTGCACAGTCCTTCATTTTTGAGCCTTGGATGTTTTACTACATCAACCTTGTGCTGGAAGGGAAAGACTATGTCAATTGGGCCGAGATGATCAGTGATAATCTGCATGAGCAGCTCCTGAGCCTGAGAAGGACGAAGACATTTTACATGAGCTCTTACATCATCTATATGTTGGCACGTATGACAAAGTACAGGGGGATCTCTTACAAGGAACCTGTCGGTTGTGGCTCCCACCAGTTTAAAATATATGATGCCTGTCCACAGTTGCATTTGGCGAGCACAACTCACTACAAGTGTGTCAATGATTCCTTCACCATGCACATCACGAGACTGCTTCAGGAGCGGTTACACCACAGAATCTCGAGGGAGGCCCAAGAGCTGATTGAAAGGTATGGGTGCTGGTTCATACAGTTTCCAAAATTTTCTTACATTAGGCTGCAAGTTTTTTCATCGTACCCATATAGGCTGCCTAAGTACCCAACCGATAGAATATTGATGCTAGAGATATCTAGGCAATTGCTCGCCTTTGATAAGATTCAAAAGAAAAAGAAGAAGGGGGGAGTAGAATTTCCAATTGTCATGGGCAACTCGGATGAAGTGTGTCCCTCAATACAGGCAGCTAGAGAGGCTGAAAGTGAACTTCAATTTTATCATTTCTTATATCACACCAGCCGACAGCACTACGATCCACATCATAACATCAAATGGGTACTGTCAGAGGAGTTTAAACATAAGGCCACCATTGAGGATTATTGGGCTGATGCAGCTGATGAGATTGAAGTCAGGAAAAGGATGTTCTCTCAGTTGCCGATTACTTTGATCAGGGAGTGTGAAGTTGTGCCGGTTCCAGACCAGGTGAATGAGGATATGGATGTTGTTCATCCGGATTATGCAGCTGTTAGAGATACTCCACTTCCACCTCCAGATTGGTCAGAACCTGAGATTGCTGATTTAGATACACTTTCTATTCCTGTCCTGACATTCACTAGAACATGGGTTGATAGGCGAGTAAGCAGATTGAAGAGTAGGTCAATTGCTTTGACTTACAATTTGATGGGAGATCACAGGACGCCCACCACTGGCAGAAAGAAGCAGATCACACGAGGTCCAGAGTCTAAAAGGAAAGAGCTAGTTCGACAGGAGCCTACTCAGCCAGAACCTCCACGAGTCACAGTTGCATCACCATTGGAGACACGTTCTCCAAGTATACAGGAGGTCTCTTTATTTGCTGATCAGAGGAATGCACTGAATCAGGTGCAAGTGGTACAAGATAATATTCAGCCTCCACGGAGAGAGTCGGTTGGCCAGAGTGCCAACGCACCTATTAGGGCTGATCAGCAGGATGATGAGGGGACTATTACTGACCCTCAGTTTCAGCAAGAGTTAGAGGCGGCTTTGAATGA
>VDFB02245647.1:0-17837 GCA_007258455.2 Sequoia sempervirens | reverse complement strand
GTAATGAGACGCAACTTGAAGAACAAACTCGGTATTGTGCGCAGCTGTAGGGAACATCGCCACCAAATGGAGGTTGCTGTGTACGATCGCTCTCATTGAATCAGGAAGAGGCTTCGTCTCGGTTAGCTTTGCAAAGTCAACCAAGTCTTGATGACCAACCTCTGTATCTTTTATCTCTTCGACTGTGGAAAGCACCATAGTTGGCGGATAGACGCCTTGATATTTGTACTTCATCTTGCCTTTTGCTTTTGAAGAAGAAGGAGGCTTGGTAGCAGTCATCAAAAGAAACTAGAACTCTGATCACTCTTGACTTGACGATCTTTGAAAGTAGACTGCAATCCGTTTAGTCAGAACAAACATCAATTGTTAGGAAACATGGGAAAGCGCAAAATGAGCACGAGGATGGAAAATCATGAAGCGGATGATGAGGCACGCAAAATGATGCACAAATGCGGAAAAATGAGGTTCAGGAGTGCACTGGTCAAAAATGAAGCTTATCTGGGAAGAATTGAGGAAAGCCTGAAAAAAGTGTAAGGGCGCTAAAATTCAGCGCCCTTACATCTCTGGAAAATTGCTTTTGGTGCAAGGGTGCTAAATTTTAGCGCCTTTACACTTTGCAGTGTTAGGCATTTTTTGACATTTCCAAAATGTCACAGCTAAAATTCAAGCGCTTTTGCAAATTTTTCAATTTCAAAATCTCATTAATCTGTTTTCTGCTGCAGAATCATTTCTTCAAGGGTTCATGTCACACATGTGACAAGAAGTCTGCAAATCAGAATTATGTTCAAATACGGATTACACTAGTTTGCATCCATGAACCCTTAGTTTATTGATTGTAGCCCTTCGGTATACTACCACAACATGGTTCAAAATCCTATGTTCTCAGATTGACACTTTAGGATGAACTGAGGAATCTATTTCTAAGAATTAATTCAGATCTATTACAAGAAAAATTTGAAACCACGGTTTTGTCCAATCACCAGACGTTCTGAAATATTAGTAAAAACTGCCTGCCAATTGGTCCATGTATAGGCTCCATTCTTGGGAATGTATTCCATCACCAACAGAGTATCCAAAAATTCCCTAAAATATCTCATAGCCCTAGTTTCTTTACTTAGGCCACTAACCTTATCATTCAAATCCAAGATGGCATTGAAATCACTAACAAGAATAACCTTAATGTCCCCCAATTTTGTCTTTCTTTCTGTTATGTTGTTCCATACAACAAGATTATCCTTGGTCTTAGTAGGGCCATAAAAAATGAATAGAGGAAAACTCACATTTGTTTGTCTGCTTCAAACCTCACACAAAAGCTAATTCGAACATGAATAAATGAAATTGCAATTAATACTTCTCAAAGACCATAGAATCCCCAGACCCCCCGTTGATCCAGATACATCACAAAAATGTCTAGATCATTTCTTACAATATCCACATAATTTCTCACCATCCATAACACTTATTTTTGTTTCTTATAAGAGCACTAAGTCAACTTAACACCTATCCAAGTGACACTTTACCAAGTGTCATTTGTCAGGGGCGTTTAAGCCCCTGACATTCCATGTGAGAATTTTCATTGTCCTCCAAGGGAGATCTTCACTCCCTTGGATAATAAAAAGTCCTTGATGCTCAAGAGGCCCTTCTCTTCCGCCTTTGCCTCATGTTTCTATTTAAGGGATTTCCTTCCTTTTTTTTTTGGCTCTATTCATCAACTTGGCCACCATTTGGCTTATATGTTTGAGGTCAATGATATCTAGTTCATCCTCCCCAGAAACCTCATCATCTGAATTATCATTCTTTATGCCTTCATTCTCTAGTTCACCTTGCAGCATCTTCATATTCTTGTCTTTTTCCAGCTTTTCAGATGTTTCACAATATTATTTTTTTTCTTACAGAGCATGTCGTAGGACAATTCAGCCCAAATCCAACCAACCAAAGATCGATCTCTAGGTTCGATTCAACATTATGCATTGAAGCCTCACACCTAGGTCGAATGCCACTTGAAGGGGAAAGCCTCATCTTCATCACCTTTTTTCCTTCATCTGAAGCAACCAAATCTAGGTACCGCGCATTAGGGTTCAACGATATGCCCAACAAGGTGCACACATCTGATCCAATCGCCTCCCTAGTGGTAGGTAGGGAAAGCAATTTTTTTGCTTGGGGAGCTTTGGGCATCCACACTTATTCCTTTTGGCACTTATTGCATGAGGTCTCCATATGCTTTTTGCTACCAAACCGCAAGGAGAAAGCCTTGTCTTCCTCAACATCGATCTTAGCCATTCGATGATTTCCTCCCATACAAAGCCTAATCTCCCATGGAACCTTTGATATTGCCACAATTTGGAGCCTTGCATATAGGTATGAGTCACCATACATTATTTCTAAATCAAAATCCATCAAGGTGCCAAGGGTTTTCCCAATTGTTTTAATGCACTCTTCAACCCAATATTCTAGAAACAAATTATATAACCAAATCCATATAGGTTTCTCATATGGAATAGTCTTGATCAGATCAAAGTTAGGGCTCCACAACTCCATATAGATTGGCCACCCGTTTATCTTCCACAGACCACCTTGAGTCACCACCTCTTTGTCCTCTATAAAAGTGAATATTGCAACAAAGAAACCTTTAGGGAGGAATTTGAAAATTTCCATATACTTCCAGTTTTCTGCCAACCACACCCTTATAGTCTTCTGATCATACTTTGGCCCAATGACTCAACAAATTAATGGTAGGTCACCCAACATTTTCACATCAGTGCTAGCCTTTTCAGTGAGATCTATTGTAACATGTTTATCATGGATATTTTCTAGACAATTTAGACCACCTTCCGCTTCACCGGCCTCTCCAGCCTCACCTTTTTCCCACTCTACAAATTTTTGCTCATCTCACAATCCTTGCACCGACTACGCCATTTTTATAAAATTATTTTATTTATTTTTCATTCACTTTTTATCTGTAACTTTGTTGGTTATTTTTTTATTACATATAGTCTATAATTTTACTATAAGGTTGAGGGTTCATATATAAGTATAATATGGTGAGGTGGGATAAAAGGAAAAAGGGTAGATTGGAGAAGAAATGCATCAATTATCTTAAATTTTTATTTAGTTATTATTGTGACCTTTTCACACATCACCCCATTGCAAATGGGGACCCCCCTAATTTTTGCTTCATTCAGGTCTTTTGGCTTTGCTTTTGGGTCATCTTGTCATTGTCTCTCTTTCTTCTGTCTGTCTTTCTGGGGATGTGCCCGTCTGAATTGAAATTTTGGCTAAGTCTGCAGAATTAGGGTTTGCTTCCTTCACGTCAGTTTGAGGTAAATCCAAGTTTGGCTATTGAAATTTGAGATTAACATTATTGTTAGATGGCTTCCAGTAGGTCCCCAGCAGAATTTCAATGAATTCCGACAACCTGCTATTTTTAGTAAGTACCAATTTGGGGCCTATTTCCTTGGGATTTTCAAATTC
This sequence comes from Sequoia sempervirens, assembly GCA_007258455.2. NCBI lineage: Eukaryota > Viridiplantae > Streptophyta > Pinopsida > Cupressales > Cupressaceae > Sequoia > Sequoia sempervirens. The sequence goes on along the minus strand of VDFB02245647.1, from coordinate 14,366 downwards.
TGACGACTGCACTGCACTTAGAATGCTATGAGCTGCCTGCTTACAAAATTTGAGTTGAAACTGACAACTTTCTATTTTTAGCAGTTTTGCCTTCGAGGGTCATTTTTAGGGTTTGCATGCAAGATTTCTCAGCACATGTCTGCATAATCTTTCTGGGTTTTCCAAGAGCTTCGCAACAAGGTAACATGCAAGCAGAGTTGATCACTTTTTTAGGACTTGCTATTTTTAGCCAGTGCTCGCATGTTGATCATTTTTCTGGGTTTTTCTGGCTTTTGTGAGATCTCTCAGGCAGTGTGACATGCAAACTCATTCGGCAGCTGATTGGTCACTTTTTCAGACACTTTCTATTTTTAGCAGGTTCACTCTGACATCTGCCCAACACTTCAGAATCATGAACACAACAACATGCAACAAGAATAGGGTCAAACGAAGACCATTTGAGCAACATGCAAGTCAGATTAGGGTTTCCAGCTTCAAGACCCAAAATGAGGGGTAAAACGCCATAATTTCTGAAAACCAAGGTATCCCATCACGATTAGTATCTTCCAAGGAACCAGCTAGTAAAATTTGAAGGCAATCTAAGCACTTACTATTTATAGTAAGTCACTTCTGAAACAGGGCTATAAATAGTAGGTCAGGGTGAGACACCAGTGTGAGCAGGTCAAGCAAGTGATGAGGACCCGATGGAGCAAATTTCAGATCGAACGAAGTTGCAGAGGTTCAAAAACCAAGCACTTACTATTTTTAGCATGTCTATGCAGAGGAATTAGGGTTTCCTAAAAGTTAGGGCGAAACACGACAGTCACATAGAAGCAACTTCCAATCACGATCAACATCCTTTAGGCAATCCACTCACAAAGTTTGAGCTCATTTTGAACAGTTACTATTTTTAGTAAGTTGCTAAAAATAGTAGGTACATGCAGGAATCAAGCGTCAACAGCTTAGTCATGTCACAAGGATCAAGCAAAGCAAAAATCCAGCCTTTCGGAGCTTGAAATGAAAAAATTGAGAAACTTTCTAAAAATAGCAAGTTAGGGCAAGCTGAAGGCATCATGAACAATTCGCCCCAAGTCAAACAAAAAGCTAGAAAATTCATCCAAGTCTAATAAACTGAAAGCTTGACACCTTCAAGTCGGCCCTAGAAGCTTGAAGAGCCACGAAAAATTCACTAAGTCTGAGAAATTTGAATTCCAACATGCCAAATGCGCCTTAGCTACTTGAAGATGGCTGAAAATTCTTCTAAGTCCTTGAAATTTGAAGTGGACATGGTGAAATGCACCCTTGAAATTCATCCAAGTCGAATAAATTGAAAAATTCACTAAGTCTGAGAAATTTGAAGTCCAACATGCCAAATGCGCCTTAGCTACTTGAAGATGGCTGAAAATTCTTCTAAGTCCTTGAAATTTGAAGTGGACATGGTGAAATGCACCCTTGAAATTCATCCAAGTCGAATAAATTGAAAAATTCACTAAGTCTGAGAAATTTGAAGTCCAACATGCCAAATGCGCCTTAGCTACTTGAAGATGGCTGAAAATTCTTCTAAGTCCTTGAAATTTGAAGTGGACATGGTGAAATGTGCCCTTGAAGCTCAAGATTGATGAAATTTTTTCTAAGTATTGCAAATTGAAAGCTCACAGGATAGAATGCACCTTGACTTGGAGGAGAAGTTAGAAATTTTTCTAAGTGTTGTAAATTTGAAGCTCCCTACCTCATATGCGCCCTTGCAAGCTTGAGGGGAGTTGAAATTTTTTCTAAGTATCCAAAATTTGAAGTATGACCCTCTATAGGCGCCTTGGGAAGAAGAGGGTGATCAAAATTCTACTAAGTCCTTGAAACTTGAAGTACACCCATGGAAATGTGCCCTTGGAAGGTTGGAAGGCTGAAAAAGTTTCTAAGCCGTGCAAATTTGAAGCTCAACCCCTCATATGCGCCCTAAGAAAAGAGGGGAAACTTAAAAGTTTGTAAGGCATTTAAATTCGAAGCTCCTTACCTTAAATACGCCCAAGGAGTTGAGAAGGCAAGAAGATCCTCTAAGGCATGAAAATTTGAAGGAAGCACCCCTATATGTGCCTAAGAGAAGAGAGGGGAGTAAAAATTTGGTTAAGTATTGAAAAATGAAACTAGAGGGGCTCATATGCACCAAAGCAAGGAAGGAGAGGTAGGAAAATGTCTAAGGCATTTAAACTTGAAGCTTGCCCCCTTAAATGCGCCTAGCATGACATGGAGTGGGTGAAATTTTCTAAGGCATATGAAATTGGAAGAAAACCACCTCAAAAGCACCCAAGGCAAAGGAGAGTTGATAAAAAATTTCTAAGTATTGAAAGCTGAAAGTAGGCCTAGCTAAGTGCGCCCAAAGTCAGTGGAGGAACCTAAAAATTTTCTAAGTGATGAGAATTGAAAGCTAAAGGTGGTAAATGCGCCTTAGTTTGGGAGATGCCTTGAAGTTTTTCTAAGTATTTTAAAATGGAAGCTTGCCTAGGTAAATGGGCCCAAGGAAGAAAGAGATACTTGGAGTTTTTTCTAAGTGTTGCAAACTTGAAGTAGCTACCCCCCAAATGCGCCCTTGACAAAGAATGAAAGATGAGTTGATGGAGATTTGACTAAGTCATGGAAAATGAAACTAGAAGGGGTGAAATGTGCCCAAGTGCTAAGAGGTTGGATTAAATCTTTTTTCTAAGGCAATAAAATGGAAGTACAAGAGGCTAAGTGCACCCTTGAAAGAAGGTGGCTATAAGAAATTTTCTAAGTCTGGAAAATTGAAAGCCTAGACCCCTGTCAATTGGAGATGTCAAGAAACTCTTCTAGGTGCTTGAAAATGAAAGTGCATGCATTCAAGGAAGGGACATCAAAGTGAGAAGTTTTCTAAGGGAGAAATGAAACACCACCATCCCAGTTGCACCATCAATATGAAGAAATTTGCAGAGCCCATCAAATCCGCTCATGATGAAGGGTTGTAAAGAAGGAAAAGCCTGCTAGAAAAAATGATGAATGAGGCCAATCAGACCTTGGAAATCAAAATGTCGGGGTCAGGTAAGTGAAGTGGATTTATATTGTAAAGTGTTTTGATGTCCTTCTCTTTGTTTGTTTTGTAGGCTAAACGCCGGGCCAAAGTATGATGATTTGAGACAATGGAGTAAATACTCCAAGACTTCATTTCAACCTCGAAAGAAGAAAAGTTGGGAGAAATGGCTAAGTGTTGAGACCTAGTATGTGCCCAACTCAAGTGCAAAAGAAGAAATGTTCAAGTTCAAGACGAGAGAATCCTTCCAAGCTCATGATGGAGGGGAAAGATGGGAACCCAAGTGTTAATGGTCACTATCAAGTATTTCAAAGTTGAAGAACGACATCAAGGAGGAAGATCATCGTCAAAACAACTGAACATGCCCGCCATATCTATTCATGGAGTTGAAGCGGTGTTGACCAAACTCAGGCAGTTTGTAGTCGAAGAAAGAATAGTGTGAACACGTTTCCAGACAAGAATCTTCTAGACGATGGTGGACATTAATTACTCATTTATTACCCCACTCTTCTTGGTGGTAGTTTTTAGGGTTAGGGCTTATGTGGCTCAATCTAAGCCGTCCATCTGATTGTAATCTAAGCCGTCCATTGGACTTGGCTAGCTATAAAAGGGGCATCCCCCCTCATTTGTACCTCATTAGAGTAGACATTAGATTAGCTTAGAGATAGGAAGATAGAGGGACAACATAGAAGTAGCATAGCGCAGATTGATAGTGTAGGTTGGAGAGGAAGGAAATAATTCTCATTGAATGTTTTGTACGAAGTTGTTGTGAACACTCTCTCAATAAAAAGAGTTTTCATTGATGACGATTTCATCTTTTGTTGTGAGCAACTAGCAAAATTTCTTCGTCCTTCCGATTCAAATAGAATCTTAAAGTAGAATAAGTTTCATTTCATGCAAGTAGTTAGTAATTGTCAAATGTGGTCTTCAATTTGACCAAACTTTGTCTATCCATACCACTAGTGTGTTCGCTAATGGTGAATGCGCCTTGTGTGGTCAACTGAAATATTGTGTACTTAACTTCGATCATGAATTTTTATGTTTATATACATTTTTGTGATTGTATTTTCATGATAAGTTGTGATTTGAACACCTTGAACTACTCCTCTGAAGATTGCACTAGTTCTGTGGAAGCTGTTTGAAGTGAGGCAAAGCGAAGCCTGGTTGAAGTCTGCAAGAATTGATAGCCATGTCCCACGCCTTAGAGTAGATTAGAGCTTTCTTATCCCTGCAATCATTTTAAATTCAGTACTTTCTAGTTAGTTTAGGAAACAAGAGCTTTATAGACAAACCTTTCGAGCATCCAAATTCCTTTCTCTGCTATTGAACAATTTTGTAAGTCCCCTTGAAATACCAGCAAAATCACATCGAGCCAATTGAGACTATCCACCGCATGAAGGAACCTTGGAGTTGAATGCATGATCTTTCTAGAAATATTAGTATGCATGAGATTTTTGTCAAGAAAGGATAGAGTCGCCGTTGGCAACTTTATTCTGTGTTGGTGCGATCACGAAAAACACATCAATAGTTATGTTATGTTGAGGATTTCAAGTTTGGTTATGGTGAAGACGAGTGCTACATATGACAAAAGAGCTCTAATAGTGAATCCAATTAGAAATGTAACTGTAAGATATGTAGCTATGATGATTGGCTATAAAATTTATTTCACAAATAGGGACAATTCAATATCTGCCACCGCAACCAATGTGGCATATGAGATGGTTGAAAATGGTGCAGACTATGATCTTTATGAGTTGTTTAGACAACAATTGATGGAGAATTTAAAGAAAACTAAGGAAAAGAAGTATGTAATCAAATATGGGACTTTGGTAGTTTTTTTCCTTTTCTACTTTCTAAAGCAACTTCTCAAAACTTTGAATGTGACATGGCTCAGAGGTAGACCTATTGCTCATCTTAGAGACCATGTGATTGAACTTGGAGATGGGAAGGCACAAGATGATGCTATTGCTACTTTCTTTGTAGTGTTTCAAAGGAGAATGCATGAAAGAGAACGAATCCCAAGGAAAATGGTTGAAACATATCACAATGATATCACATTTCTAGTATCTACATATGAATGTATGATGGAAGCAATGGAACTGAGGACAATATGGATCCATGCAATAGGATATGAGATCAATGAACAAGAAATTACTAGTTATGTTGAAATTTTGTTGAAGAGTTTGAAGGATGAAACTAAAGCAAGGTATGATACTTATGAAGAAAATTCTATGGAAGTTCACATGGAACAAGGGAAACCCCAGATCAAGAAGAATGTTGATAAGATGGTTGATGTGTATGCAAAATAAATGGGCATTTCTAAGGAAAGGGTGCATTATGCAAGAGAGAGATCTAAGGAAAATTTGAGTGTTGTAGAAGCATCCAAAAGCTCAAGGAGATATGGTAGGATAACTATCACTCCTTCTGATTAGAAGTCCTCAAGGACAAGGTAGCTTGTTGGAGAAAAGAAAAAGAATACTACCAGCCCTCTAGTAAAGGAGAAATCTCCTCTGGTAGTGCAATCTACAAGAGCTGAAAAGAAGAGAAATGCCATTGCTACACCACCTGCTGCACCTGCTAAGAGAAGAGTTAAGAAAAAAGCCATGAGAGAGAAGGGTATAGGCATAAATGTTGTAGAAGAAGAAGAAGAGTTGGAAGAAGAGGGACCACCATTATTCTAGAGAAGTAGTGATGATTCACAAGGTGAAGCTAGTTCCAAAAGAAGAAGATTTGATGTTGTTGAGACTGAAAGTGAAGAGGAGATAGAAAAGGAAAAAAGAAGCATTCAAAATACATACGAGGGAAAAGAAGGAAGACAAGAAGGATTCTCTAGAGAAGAAGAATGCAAAAACAAAGAAGAATCTACTAGAAGGCAAAGAAAAAAAACAAAAAGAACCAGTAAGGCCTCATTCCCCCATGAAGTTAGAGGCATTGTTTAACATTATTTTGCAAATGAAATGTTGGTAGAAACCACGACCCTGTACAAAGATGTAGATGAGGTGGATAGAGCCACCATCATTGAAGCCATTATAAAATACATTGTTGTTCTTGAGATGGATATGAAGAACATCAAGAAACATGTACCTAAAGATTTTTGGAACATCTTGCTGGAAAGAAGGCAAGAAGCTATAAAAGAACATGAAAGGCTAAAAGAAGAATCTTTGGAAAGAGTAAGTGCTCCTCTATTTGAGGATGAAAGAGCCACATTGGCCACTTTATTTAGCAAGGAGCTGAGAACAAAGCAAAGGATAACAACCCTTATGGGAAAACATAAAGATGATCTTGAAAGAATCCAAAAGGAAAGTAATGAAAAAGCTAAGGAGATAGCTTAGAAATTGGGGATGCTATCAGAAAATGAAGAAATGAGTGTGGAAACTAATGCTCCATAACCAAATGTAGAAGGAGAGATGCAGAAAAATGATGCTCAACATGAGCATGATATAAACAAAGAAGTTGCATTGGACAACACTCTTCCAGAAGTGGAGGACATGACAAAAAAGGTTGTTGAAGAATAAATGATCAGAGAAGACATTGCAAAGGAAAGTACCATCACTCTAATAAATATTGAAAACACTACATAGGATGAAAACAAGGATGATAATGATGATGCAGAAGGAGATCTAGAAAAGAAAGATGAAGAGAAGGTTGATGAGAAGAAAGAAGAAGAGAATAAGAAGGAAAGTGAAGGCAAGACTAAGGATGCATCTGGAGATGCTCAAGCAAAAAAGGAAAAACCAATAGACTTTGAAAGTGTTGAAGAAAAAGGAAAGGTTGTGGAAACAACTAAGGTTTCAAGTGAATCTTTTGGCTCCTCTGGAGATTCCTCAAAAAATACACTAAGTATGCAACCCAAATTTCAACTAGTTGTGTCTTTACAACTGCTGCAATTCCCAATGCATCAAGGAAATGTTGATTTGGATAAGATCTCTCCCATCCACAAGCTACAACTAGGAGATATGTTTCATGCATCCGCAAGACAAGAAATCATAAAAACACCAAAAAATTAGAGAATTGATGGAAGAAGTAGTAAAGGATTTACAAGAAACCATACTTGGTGTGAATATAGACACATCTCTCTCTAATATGGAAAACCTAAAATTGCTAATTGATTCGTTTAAGTATATGCATCCGGACTAAAGGAAAGCGAAGAAAGAAGTTGAGAAAAGGGTAAATGATAAGAGGATGTTGGAAATGACTAAGAAATGTGCCATTGGACATAAAAAAAATTCAGAGTTGTTGAAAGATGTGTTGATGAGGCGAAGGCTCTATATCAATATGGGATGAAGTGGCTTGGAGCCACACAAAGTATATGGAAGGAAATAGACTCTATTGAGTGTCAAATCAATATTGCCTCAAGTGCGTATGACCCGATACTCGATCTTACAAGGGAAACAAGGAATACAATTGAAGATATGCATAAGAAATTCTTCTAGCTGCAAGCACAAAAAGAACACATTATTCTGCACATTTTGGAGAATTAAGGGATCTTTTCAATCCTAAATTCTTACTTTTCTCAAAAGCTCTCCTGAGTGCGGACAAAGATAATCACATGAATCCAATACCTTCCATTCCAAAAGAGGGAGAAGAGTTATTTCTAGAATTTGAAATATAGAGTAGGTTGCTTGTGGAAGCAAAAAGAGAATGGAAAGATGGAAGGAAAGCATGGGAAGACCATTTGAAGAAGTTGTAGGCATCAACCACCTCCAGTTGACTTATTTCTTATATTTTTTATGCATTTCCAATATTTTAGTTCAGATTCTTTGTACATATACGGATTGTATAGTGTTGTTTCCAGCACAATTTTTTGAGCTTTTGCTCCAGTATATGAATTAGGGGGAGTCACTCTATTCTTTTCAATTTGTATATATGCATACATTTTAGGGGAGCTTCTATGAAAGTTCCACTGTTGTATAAACGCCTTTTCCCTTGATGTCAAAGGGGAGAATATTTTGAAGGTGTTTTGAGATTTTGGTGCATGTTGCCATCAATGACAGTTTGGGGAGATTGTTATTGATGATGTTGTTTGGAAACATGAGCATGGGAGGTACATAACAATGTGTTGTAGTGTTGTCATTGATACCAACATTGTAACTTATATGAATATTTTGGTTGCAGACCATTTTGATTAGTTCTAAAAGGTTTTCAAGGTGTTGAGGAAGACATTTTTTCCAGTTGGTTTGGTTCGATAAAGATAGTTGTTATGGGAAATTGACTAGGTGTCAATTATGCTTATACAGTGTAAGAAAGTGCTAGTTTTTAGGTTTGCACCACTCTGCAAATGAAGATTTCACTCTACACTTCTAACATAATTTTGGTGGATGTTAGATGTCTCATCTCCAAGTTTTATCATGTTTCACAAGTGGTTTGAGAGATATGAGTGTAATAGAGTTCTAATTCCAGAAAATTACAATTGTAAGCTGTAGCAGAAGCCAGGTGGGAGATTTTGCATCGCCTCTCGCTGGATGAGTTTTGACTTTGTGGCTTTGAAGATAAGTCTCCAAATGACAAGGAGTATAAATTCTAGTTGTGATCGAAGGTGAGATCCACGTATGGAGATGTGGATACACAATTAGCTAGTTTTTGCTTTTAGGTCTTATGCAGAGCCGACTTAATATGTTTAAAGGTATGTGAAGGTTAAGTAAGTATTGTGGTCTTATATGGGATCAATTATAGGTCCATACCAACCTATTACAAGTTGTTTTGAGATTTGAATTGTGTTGCATTGTATGTATGAAATTTTTGAAGTCAACAAGTTATATTTTGGGTGTTACATCTAATTATACTGACCTAATTGATGTTACACTTAATGCGGATATATATGCTAGATTGTTTTTTAGTATTTTGATGGATTGTATGTAATATGTGGTGATATGATGTGAATTTGATCAAAGCAGTGCAAAGTTAAGTTCTGAATGTTAAGTTGAAGATCGGATCTATGTGAATGAAGAGAAAGGCAGAGTGTTGAATCAAAAATAGATAAAGATTGTTATTGTGGTTCAATGGAACTGCAATTCATGCATATGTCAGATGCAATTGTAACAATTCAAAATAGGTTGTGAGCCACCATCTCTCTTCTATCTTTTTCTCTATGGACAGTGAGTCTCACCCTCGGCAAAGGAGTGTCTCTATAAATATATTATAATTGGTTATAATATATTGTGAGCTAACTCATCATGGTTTTTCCCATTTTTGGTTTTCCGCAAAAATCTTGGTGTCTATGTGTTATGTGATGTTGTGAATGTTTCATGCTTTCCTTATTACGCTTGAATATTCTTGGTAATTGGATGTTTAATGACCTGAATGGGTTTAAGGGAATATTGGATCTCATGCCCCCTCCTCACATTTTGAGTTCAACACCCCACAAATACTTTTGAAATCCTTCTTCTTAGAAGGGTCTTCATCATCACCACCCCATTGCATACTTTTCTGAGAACTAGTGATTATTATAGAAGCTTGAGAAAGGGAAGAAGAATAGGAGCATGAACCTTGTTTGACACTTCTCCTCAATGAATCATCTTGGCTTGAAGGTTTCATGGTTGTGGCTTCAAATACTTTCTTCCTAACCCAATCTTTTGATCTCATGAGAATATGAGCAGTTTTTTCATCAATGTACCTAACTTCTTCATCCACCCAAACAATAGGTGGCAAAGGTTGTACCTAAATCTTTTCAAAATATTCCTTTGGTGTCAAGTCCTAGTCATGTCTTCATATGGGTGATTGCATAGAAGAGATATGATGTCATGTAGAAATATTGATTATATTCAAAGCAAGTCAACTAATTATGAAGATTATCATTGATAATACTTCCCCAATCAATGAATTGATTACCTAAACATATGATAATTATGAAGAGGAACATCCATTGTTTGAACTCACTTAAATTTTCATTCCTCATGAACCTGTGAAGTAAAAAAATGGCATTTGAGACTTTGTCGATTAAGATTGACCTATGTAGAACCTTTGGTATTTGAGATTTTCCTCCCTTCGGTACTTGTAACTAATTTCTCGCCATTGTGTTAAGACATTCATTCTTCTTCTTAGCAAAGTGTGTTTTTGAAATCCCTATATTTGTGAACTGGTCTCTAAGAGGTAATCTGAGAACAGTCCCGATCGAAACACTATCCAACTTAGCCACTAGCTTATCATCAATAATCATGACTTCCCTAGTTTCTTGATTATAACTTTTCATACATTCCCAAACTAAATTTGGGCATTGAGCTGATATTGGAAATCTAGTAGCATGAGCTAATCCACTTTCAATTATCCTCTGAGACAATGGTGATCTCTTTCCCTCTTCCATGATTTCCTAAAAATCTAGCAGGTTGATGTGACCCAACTTTGTATTTGTGATTTCAAGGAGTGTACTTTCTAACACAAACATGAACTCATACCCTTGATATGTGTACTTCATTATTGTGAATAAAGATGATGTTTTATCAAATTTTCTACAAAGAACCTCTATATCTTATTCCAATGCCTCCACAAACCGTGTGCATGCCTACCAAAGTATTTGCAACTACAATATCTGACCAAGATCGTACTGCATCATAACTCTTCTACAATCATGGTATTTCATGAGATGAAAGTTCACTTAAAACATGTTGTCTATGAGCTCCATAGTTGTATATTGATTGAATGTATATGTTCAAAGACTTCTGAAAGACTCGTTGACAAACCCCTTTTGTGATGCATAGAAGATATAAAACTTGAAATATATAAAGCTTTTAATAGAACCATTTGCACCTATCCTGTTTTCTTTGCATGTCCTTTAAACACTCCATCGAATCGCCCATGTGCCTCGATCTGTTAATTACCATGTACCTCTACATGCATGCTTACAACTTGATAATGGCATGAGCTTGGAAGATATGGCATGGAATAAAAGATATTTCAAGGCTTTTGTAATAATACCTCTGATAAATCTACAATTGCATGGCGTGGCAAGAGTCCTACATAGCATCAAGTCTAAATAAAGCTTTGAAAAATGGTTATGGTGTTTCATGAGAGCACATTTTCTGAAGTGTTTACCATATAATCTCTTCGCTTGGTTCACACTTTGCATTGCATATCAAAGATTTTAACTTTATGGTTAAGGGTGTTAGTGTTGGTGCTTATGGCCTTTAATCAATTCTGTTATCATGCATGTGTAGCATTGACATAATTTGGAGTTTTTGAAACCTCCACAACTACTTTTTTTAGTATATACACTCCTTGGCATGTATGGTGTAGCTAGCATAGTGAGGTCCCAAACTAATTTTGAAAGTCTCTAAAACCTATTCAATACTTTTACATTGTGTATATCCCGAAATCCTATGGATAGCATGATTGAGGATGGAGATTTAAGACTTTAATAATTCCTTTAAACTACATGTGTGTATGGTGCATATTTTTGTATTGCAACCATCTTTGTGTATCCACATTCTGCATACATGAATACTATACACAAATCTCCTCCTGAACAGGTCAATAATAGGCTAGAAAAGGTAAAAATCAAATCGATTTTGTGCGTATCTTGTGACTTTTACATGCCACGAGCTGAGGATTGGGATTGGCATGGCTTGCAAACATTTCTATAACCATTATATTCCATGATGACTCCTTTTTGGGGCATTCTATCAAAATAAATCTCTTTTAACCTTTTGTGCTTGATGGATGCTTAAAACTCTTGTGCAAATATGCATGTTCTTTATGTTCTTTTTATTATGTAGTTGGCATTACATCTGCCACTACTTATGACTTTAAACCTCTCTTCAACAAGAAAGGTGGTGGTGTAGACTGGAAGTTAAGAGATAAAAGCAAGTTTTTACAGCTTTCACAACTCCAGTTCATCTTCACATGGTGCTAGCAATGGAGAAAATAGAATTCCATGCATGAGTTTTATCTCATGCAATTTGGCATTAAGTCTATTAATAAGTTTGATTTTTTAAGTGGGAGGAATAATTTAAGTTGGGTTGTGAATTTTTACAACCCAATTTTTGTCTTGTAGTGGGTTGTGAAAATTCACAACCCCGCTTTTGCTTTTTATTTTAAGTTGTGAGTTTTCACAACTCATTTTTATTTTTTCCACTCAATTGCATTCTCTCCATTAATTACTTATTTGATCAAAATAAGTAATTATTAAAACTTGACATTAAGAACTTTAGATTGTGCCACCATCCATTCAAATATCCACTTTGATCGAGTATCGACCAAATGATATTCCATGATTTGAAATATTTTAATTCACAAGAATGTGGAAAATCATTGATGCACCATCCCACAAACCAAATAATTTGTGAGCTCGTTGACGGAGAACCTGTGATAACTTTGGATCAACTTCATTATTTTTATCAAAAAAATTCTAGATTATCCAAAACAGTAATACGATGAAACCTAGTAAGCAAATTTTTCCCAGCTCTTCTAAAAATGCAAATTTAATTGTTTTTGTAATTTCATGTTAAAAAAATAGAAGCATTAATATCTCACAATCCGTGAGGTGTGAAACATACCCAATGTTTACCCAACAGTTTTCACCTTAGTTTTAACTCAAAATGTGAATAACTCAAGTTTCCAAAAACAAGGAAATTATTATTTTTTTCCTCTTCAATAACATAATTGCACATTGCATAAATGATATAACTTTACATAATTCCAAGTAGATGAAACCCATCTTTTCAAATACATATTACAATTGATCCAAGATCATGTTCATATACAAATTCACAACTTACAAGAGTTCAAGGTCGAGATGTCCACCTATAGATCACGCTTCTTTTGTTCCACAAGACTCGGCAACCAACTGCAAGAGGGAGAGCATAATCCAAGTGCTTTTCCTCCAACCATGGATTTAAGCGATCCCCCACACATCTTACTATCCGGTAAGATGTCCCTACCCTTCAATGAAGAGTATGGTATGGAAACCACAATAATGCATGTCTGAGTATCTGGTGTTGTGTCCTACATATCTAGTACGGCCATACAATGGATACCCTCCAACTACACATGACTCTACTAACTAGTATGCAACCCTAGATCACAATGAACCAACTAAGTGTAAGCAGTGGCTTTTACATTTACTCTGGCCAAAGATTTCATATATATAATAAATCCACTTTCTATGAAGTGGTGTCGTATGTTCACCCACCCTTACTCGACTTGGGAACTCTACTGACCTAAGTGAACTCTTCTCTTGGTTTTAACAATCATAAACAAGTTTTCATTTAAAAGTGTTGACACACTAATATTGATTTAATAGACCAAATAGGTTTAACACAATCTCTTGAATACCTGGTTACATACTTGTAACACTCTAGGTCTAGCTACTACCTCTTTTCAAGTTCCTTTTTAATCATGAAAGTAAATACTCTCTTACTTAATACACAATTAGTTAAATACAAATGACATCATGTCACTGAATAGACACAACCAGTCTCAATCTAAAGCATTGTCAATATGTCAATATGAATAATAATTCAGATTTAAACTTGATTCAAGAAGAGTACTTCATATTGATTTTCAGACTCTTTGTTGTCATATCTAGTATGGATTAATTCTTGTAGGATACCATAACCAATTTGGTTATCCTTGACATTAAATAACATATAAAAACTTATGTTCATAGTAATATCCAATAATAGTAAGTCAACATAATAAGCTATTTATCTTCTAGTAAATTCAACTAAGAACCTTTCGACTAATCTTCAATTTCCTCATGGTTCTTTCCAACTTATCCTTTGCATCATTTATATAAGATACCTACGTTTGTATGTTCATAAACAATCATATATATCCTTTCCCTCAATATGACACATATATTCACATGTTTAAGATGTATGATAAGTCAATATTCAATTTTTAGATCGTTTTATACTGTGAATACGTATTAATAGACTCTAGGTCAAATATATAAGATAGTTTCAATTAGAAGATAATGAGGATGTATTTATGTATTCTAACTCTCTTGTTGACAAAAGATATAAACTCGTATTCAAGAGTATACCCTAACCCTAGGGAATAACTAATCTCCTACTTTCAAGGGTTATAAGCAATCGAGAACGTAAGTTCTCCACCCATGGTCAAACTTCCACCTTAGGTGTTCATAACATTATACCCTAGATAATGATGACATAATACTTCTATGCACATAGGTAGTTGAAATATTACTTCATTCAATAGATAGTAAAGGCAAACATACTTCTATTATAATTTTAATCCTTCCATTGCAAGCATCATAGCTCAATCAACAATGTAAATATGATACAATATTTTGGAGTATTATCACATTGTTCTATAGTAGCTTCTCTTTTTCATAATAATCAAGCAATATATTCAAAATAGCTATTTATCATACTCTATAGATTCCCTTTAA
>VDFB02245642.1:0-12354 GCA_007258455.2 Sequoia sempervirens | reverse complement strand
TGGTGGATGGAGGAACATAAGGACCCAAAATGGATTTTGAGGATGAAGGAGGAATATGGATGGTTGTTTTGAGGTAGTATGATGGAGGAGGGGGCATGGAAATGAATGGTTTGTTGGAGTGATTGGAAGATCCTATTATTCTCTTGGAAGAGGCTTATTGAGGATGTATGGAGGTTGTACCAACATTTTTGGATTGTGAGTCTTGAGATACATATCCAAGACCTTGTGCACGTGGATTTTCTTTGACATGGAGGGGCTCTAAAATACCTTGCTCATGAAGGCCTAAACCTTAAATTCCTTGATAGTTCATGCTCTTGAGCATTCGATCTATGGTAGGATGCTTGTTACTTTGGAAGAATGATGTGAGTCCATTATTAGGTGAAGGAGGGTGGGTGGTGTATATGCTTGATTCCTCTTCTGCAAGAAAACTACCATGGGCGAATGTAAGACTACCAAGGGGATACAAACATGGTGTTGGGATGGTATGGTTAGGTGGTCATGAAGGATCATGAGATGGAGATGATGGGATGGTAGGATCTTTATTTAGAGGAGGAGGTGATAAGAAATCATGAGGGGGTTCAGGTGTAATGGTAATATCTTGATTTATAAGGGGATCATGGGATGGAGTGGACGAGCTAGTATGATCTTGAGATGGAGTGGATGGGATGGGAGGATCTTGATGTGGAGGAGGAGATATGTTGGTATGCTTTGGATCAGGCTCTTGGTATGAATTGTCATGTGTGGGAGGCATGATGATGGAGTGTTGGAGGGACTCCTCAAGTGGGGGAGATGGAAGGATGGAGGATTCATGAAATTTATGGGAATGGATTTTGGTGATACTAGTAGTGGAAGGAGTGGATTGGATTTGGGTGTCTTCAATGAATTGGGTGGATCTAGGAGTAGAAGATGAGGATTCAATGGATTTAATGGGTTTGATGGTCTCAATGGTTTGGGTGGTGCTAGGGGTGGTAATAGTAATGATAGGTGTGGGATGGAGAAGGGTCTCATCACTAGTGATTGTACATGGGGGAGTGGGGCAGCATGGTTCCACGACTTCAAGATGTGGAGTTGGGGATGTATTCTTTGTCACGAGTCCTTGGAGGACATCTGGAATGAGATACTTGCATATTGTAGGCTCAAATGGTGTGATGGGAATAGATGAAGGAAGGACTAGGATTATGGATTGGTGGATTAGGATTAGATGGAGGAATGGGATTGGGTGGAGGACTAAGGGTAGGTAGAGGATTAGGCTTGGTCGAGGGATCAAGATTAGATAGAGGATTAAGGTAGGAATATTGGGATGGTGGATTAGGATAGGAGGACATGGATGGTGGATTGATGTTGGAGAAAGTGGATGGGGAATTAAGACAAGAATATTGAGACAGTGGATTAAAGTGGGAAGATGTGGATGTTGGATTAGGATAGGATGATGGGGATGTAGGATTAGAATGGGAAGATTGGGATGATGGATTAAGGTAGGAATATTGGGACAATGGATTAAGATAAGAAGATGTGGATGTTGGATTAGGATGGGAAGATTGGGGTGGTGGATTAAGGTAGGATTATTGGGTTAGAAGATTGGGATAAGAAGACGTGGATGTTGGATTAGGATGGGAAGATTGGGATGGTGGATTGAGGTAGGAGTATTGGGATAGAGGATTGGGATAAGAAGATCTGGATGTTGGATAAGAGAAAGATGTAGATGAAGGATATGATGAAGATGTGGATGGGGAAGATAATGGATATCCCTTGTCAAAGGTAGCATAAGGATTACTAATAGGTGTGGATGAAGGGGTGATAGGGTAACTTGGAGGAGTGATTGGATTTTGAAAGATGGTTGGGGAAAGCTTGCTAGTAATGATAGAATCAAGGGGATTTATATCATACTTATCTTGATCAACAAGACTTTCATTATCATCATCAACGTAATTGGGATTCCCCTTGACTACTACTTTTGGTAGCACTGATGGAGGATAAGGATTCATGACATTGGATTGAAAAGATGGGAATAGATGATTAGAAGAAAAGGATTTAGATGATGAAAAGATAAATAGAATGGACTAGAATAACATGGAAGAAGGGATCTTAAGATTTGTTTCGATATCAGAAGATCTTGGATGTCGATGGGATAAAGCTCAAATTGGGATGTATATTAAGCTCAAATTAGGATTGGATTGAAGCTCAGATTAGGATGGTTGAAGGATGTGATGGAATAAACTCTAAACCAAGCTTAGGGGTTTAACTAGATGACATATGATGTTGATGACTGGATTGGATTGTGAAAAGGATGACTACAACACCGAATCTACCTCAAGAGGGAAGTAGATTGATTGGGTCGTGGATGCTTACTAACTCATAATGGATGATAATCCTAAGCAGATGTGGATGATGACGATCGAGATCAGGCACCTAAGCCAACTTGGATAAAAACCTCTAAAATGAAGTCTAGGGGATTGGGATTAATGAACCGATGATGGATATGCACTCTAGGGATGCTCTAATATGCATGTATATGATTTGATTGATAGATTGATGACATTTGGAAAATGTAGACAGACTAAAGTGATGATTATAGGAAGACCAATAGTGATAAAAAAAATTTGATCGTAGCAAAGGACTCAAAAAATGACAAGCTTTCAGTGGCCAAAAAGGATTCTCTCTTTGGAATTTATATGGGCAACACATACACCTCTTTGTAGAAAAAATTTGCCTATTTAGGTCATGACTTCACCTATTTAGGGACAACGGATTCGCCTCTGCATTGAGAAAACTCACTTATTTGGGGGACTCAAATTTGCCTATGTCCGGGGGATGTAGAAGAAACAAGCTAAGTCGATATGCAAATTCACCTATATCAGGAGGGCGCACAAGAAACAAGATAAGTCGATATGCCAACTCACCTATCTCTAGGGGGCACACAAGAAACAGGATAAGTCAATATACAAATTTGCTTATTCTAGGGAAATAGGCAAAGTCAAGATGAAAATTCGCCTATCTCTAGAGGGCACACAAGAAAAGGGCTAAGTTGAGATGCAAATTCCCCTATCTTTGGAGGGCACACAAGAAATGGGCTAATTCGAGATGTAAATTCACCTATCTTTGGGGGGCACACAAGAAATAGGCTAAGTCGAGATGAAAATTCACCTATTCTAGGGAAACGGGCAAATTTGAGGGATGAGGACTAATGTAGACTCGCCTAAACGATGGGAAGACTTGCCTAAAGGATGGATAGACTCACCTATTCTAGGGAACTGGTAAAAATGGAGTTGCCTAAGAAGAGACCCACAGGAAAATTCACCTTTGACAGGACTCGGACTCGGAATTTCCCTTTTGTAGGGAAGACCGCCTGTCCATAGTGCAAATTTGCCTCTGTAAGGGGAAAATTCAGCTCTGAAGGCAGGGGTTGGTTGTGGCAAAGGACAAAAAACACGAAAAAAAACAAATAGAAGGTTGGACTGACTCAACTGAAAATAAAAAGCATTGGTATCACATAATGAAGACACGTCCAGAAACACAATCCTAGAAATTAGTGACAAGGGTTTACAAAATTATTGTAGGCCCACCACCTTGAGCGGAAAACCCAAGGTTAATACTCTGTGATACCGGGTGGTTCTTTAGATGAACCCTTTCTCATGAAGGTAGATAGCTAGCGTTCCAGTGGCATAGGGTCATCAACAGATGCCACGGGCTCACCTTCACACTCTCTCAAGGACTATCGTAGTCCACCATGAGGATTTCTATATCAACCCAAGGGAATATGTGGTAAGTAACTTCCGGGTATGGTGTGCATCCCATGCACTACACCAAGCCGCAACTAAAACATGGGTCTCTATCTAGGTTGTACAGGCTATCTCATGTGTCCTCGATATACACTAGGTACGTGAGGCACAACTTTGAACACCAGCCCATCACAAGCATGGATCGGGAGCCCCAATGAGGAACTGGAAACTCGTACCAACCCTGCATATCTTATCTAGGTATCACCCTAGCTTTGAAACTTTTCTAGACATGACGTGACTGAATTAGGGTACATCTTTAGCTCTCCCCCCTTTATATACCCGTTGGTAACACGTGGTTGGAATCATCCCCCGGGTGATGAAATCTCATGCAGGTCTCGCTAAAGGAAGAAGATACTAGACACTTCAGTTCATCCCCAGGCACACACGTAGCACAAGGGGAGAGTTTAGACACACTAGCACCTCCTAGGTAGACTAGACTGGACTAGAGAAAACTATGATTTCTCGTCACCCAGGATTGTCGGAAGGCGCAAGGGGATTGGATACGTCAACAAGTTACTCCTAAGCATGGTAAACAAAGTATATTGACCCTTTAATTAATCTATGTGTGCCTAGATTAGTGTGGAAATCAAAAAATAGACTAACCAAAGGGGTCTTCAACCGATCATCCTACAAAAGATAAATTAGTAATTTTAATACTCCGATCTTGGAAAAGTGTGGGGGACAAGTTGTGCAAATTGTTAGCAAGATACTACAATCACAAACAAACAAGTTAGTTGATTAGTACCCAAAACCAAAATCAAATTGAAGCTAAAATCAAAAAATTAAAGGTTCGGGAATACCTCAGATTCGCCCCTATGGAGGGTGGATTCACCTCTATAAAGGTTGCAGGATCACCTTTGTAAGGAGCAGGTTTTCCCATCGGTAGGTTCGCCCATTCGCAAATTCTCCTGTTCTCAAATTTGCTCATTCACAAATTCGTCTATCTATTATCAGCAAATTCGCCTATCCGCAAATTTGCCTATTTGTCATTTGCAAATTCATCTATCCATCATTCACAAATTCATCTATCCACAAATTCACTTATCCGTGGTCCGCAAATTTTCCTATTTGTCATCCGCAAATTTTCCTTTTCGCAAATTCGCCTATCCGTCATCCACAAATTCACCTATCCACAAATTTGTCCATCCATCATCCACAAATTTGCCTCTATAAGTTAGGTACTAGATAAGAAAGTGCATAATCGCCCTTCTATAGGATAGACAAATGTTTGATCGCCTATATCAATGCAAACTCACCCTTGTGTCAAGAAAATTTTCCCTTGTGTGTGAAATCTAAACCTACAAAACTTGAAATAATAAAAAAATAGTGAAACAGACCCGTGACGTGGGTCCCACCTGGCGTGCCATAAATGTGTGCAATGTTTTTACCCCATCTAAAATGCAAGGAATAAACTCAAGCAAGAGATAAAAAACCAAAGACAACACTCAAGACTGGGCTTAAGATGAAACTAAAACTTGTAAATAAAATACCAAAATATTACCTTGTTTGAGCTTGATGAATTTGTTTACCCTCGTTGATGGCTTGATATGTGTGCTCTTAGATCAATTTCGGCAGCATAACGACTTGTTTTTTGCTTGATTTGGATGCAAGGGTGGTGGATTTGGCTATGGATGCAAGATGGTAGTGTGAGCTTGAATGTGGTAGCATATGGTTGAATGCTTGAGAATGGTTGAGAATGTGGTGGTCTACAAAAATGGCTAAGTGTTAGTCATTTAGCCAAGGGAGATGGAATGGATGGTGGAGATTGAAAGAGGGAGGAAGATCAAGATTTGACCAAGGGAATTAAAAATTCCTTTTTAATGTGCATGCACTAACTCATTTGACTGCAAAATCCAAAAAATCTGTCATACGAAATATGTATAATTTCATGTATCGTCGGGTGCTTGTAAAATTTGATGTGTAATTTTCAATTTTTTGAAAGTTTATCCCTGACGTTCGTTGAAATTTTGATGAACCAGGGGTTCGTCGAAATTTGTCGAAATGTCAACTATCAGTTTCATCAAATTTTTGAGAAACATGAAAAATAGAAAAAAATCAAATTGTGGCCGACATAAAGAAAAATGAGTTCACTGATTTAAAGTGACAGTGTTTTGCTCTACTTAAGACAGTTTGTGGAGAACTAAGGACAATTTTCTTGGGAAAAATCAGAAAAAAATTCAAGAAGATATTGCCAGGTTGAGGGTAGTCATTGTCTTTTTGCAGAATTCAGTTGTGAAGTCAGATTTGTAGTTTCAAGTTTGAAAATCATATTTTAAAGCAACATCTCATCAGATTTCATTTTTAGAGGTTTAGGGTTTTGATAATTTCATGTCCAAATTTTTTTGTGTGGAATCACCATGAGATCACAACTAAGGAACAAATTCTTGTGACTGTAATTATGTGATCCATAACTCTATTGGTCATGTGGCACATTTGTGCTATAACAAATACAGGATGCATTCATGTGTGACGCATGTTTAATGTGGCTATGTTGTGATAGAAATGGAGGCACTCATATAATGTAGTTAATTCAGGTTGTATAATGTAGGTGTCAATCATCATTGGGTGCATTCAGGTTGTCTCAAGTTTAACAAGTTAGGATGTAATTATAGCATGATCGAAGAGTGATTACCTCTTGCTGCAATAAAGAGCCTATAACTCTGGTCGATATGCAGAGTGGTTGTGTTATATCAATTATGTAGTGCATTCGAGCACAATCCATGTTTAATGGGCTATTCTAGAGAGTGATCAATATTTTCTAAACCTTATGAATGTTACTTAAAAGTGTATAGCTTAAACTAAAAACCAAGTTTGTTACATACTTGAATGCAATCTTGGGTTACCGCAAACTATAATAATGTGGTCTACTAATAACCATTATGGAAAGTATTAAAGCAAGACCTATGATATATAGGATACATTTCCCTGATTAGGTTTACATACCTTAATGATCAAACACAAGCTTCCCACACACTCTAGGATACAATCCAAGATCACACCACAACTTTGTCAAGACAACTAATTTTTTGACCCAAGATTTAAGATTGTTTTTTAATACCAATAGAAGCAATGGTAAGAGCATGATTAGGGTACAAACCCTAGGCCTCCGTAGGTGGACCATAGCAGCATTAGTGGAGTTGCAATACTCGTAGCATTTGAGACATTGTGCAGGTATTAACAAAATCTTGCAATCTAAAGATTGTAGCCAATAACAAGCACACTATGTAGCTTAGTGACATTTGTAAATGAAATCTATGGAAAGAAGAATGACAGTCACTTGAGATGTGACAGTCAAAAAGAGGTTGAGCAGTGACAAGATAATAAAGCTCAAACCTTGCATAGTAAAGTGGAGATTTTCATAGTGAGTTTCCTTACCCCCTTGCTAACCTTAATGGTTTTTCAAATGCTTTTGGTAGTGTTAAACAAGGCAAATGCAATCAGGGAATGAATGTCCAAATGAAGTAACAGTGGTAATCATAGGTTTAATGTTTCTTCTTAGCCATTAATATATAATGGAGGTAGTGGATTGCATGTTTGAGCAGTGTTTTGAGACTCATCAAAGATGGGGGAATAGTGAATAATACCTTGTGGACTGTGAAGTAGTGTCAATAAGGTTTAAGGATCTTAAGAACTACAATACCATGAAACAATGAGTCCCCTGTAGTAAGTAGGCAGTCTATAGGGCATAGTTTGATTTTATAGAAGGATGCTCATGAAAGGAATCTTCAAGTGATAGTGAGTGATCTGTTTGAGAT
Source organism: Sequoia sempervirens (assembly GCA_007258455.2). NCBI lineage: Eukaryota > Viridiplantae > Streptophyta > Pinopsida > Cupressales > Cupressaceae > Sequoia > Sequoia sempervirens. Next base: position 4,820 of record VDFB02245642.1, on the reverse strand, counting down.
TGCAGCTGAGGGTGCAATATCCAGTCTTAAAGGAAGTTAGCAAAGAAGTAAATGTGAAAGAAAATCAAATCATACACAACAAACAATTCACAATGTTATCTTGCATAATGCCTTGAGTTTGAAGATAAAAATTCCATTGTATCTTCATGATGAAAGTGGTGACCTTAATGGTCAATCATTGGCAACCATGATTTTAAAACATGCTATTGTGCTTATGGAGGCAAAATTTTATGCAAGGCAGTGATTGGTGGTTTGGAACAATGGCAGGTATGAAGGACTTGCTTTATATAGATACTATGCAGTCTAGCTTAAGACACTATTCTTAGAAGAGATTGAAGGTGTATTATGGAACTCAAGGGTTACTATGAAAATGATTAAAGAAAATACTGAGATCTATTTAAAAGCCACGGTCATGAAGATATTAAAGATGTCACATGCAAAACCCTAGTAGCTGGAGTAATGAATACAGTGCCAAAGAGGATAGTGTGCTAGGGCAGATTTAGGAGATCTCCAAATTATCTAATTACATGGAAATACATCATTTATTTATTTTTTTAATTAAAATAAATCATTCTAAACCCTATATAGGATACATTGATACTTCAAAAGCCTCTGAAGGAATTTGAGATTATGCAAATATATGTCAAGTAAATACCTAGATTACAAATAGTAGCGGGAACAATGTAAGATTTTTTGGGAAGAACAGGAATGAGATAAGTAGCAATGAATCTTATGCCTCCTTTCATGCACATCTCCTCACCGTTCGCTATCATTCTTTATGGAAAAACTTCTCCATTTTGGCGGTCTATGCTTGAAAATAATGTTTTGACGAAGGTTTTAGAGTATGTTTATTAAAATGAAAACTCCATTCTGATGGACTACGCCTGAAAATAAGATTTTGACAAAAGTTTTAGGGTATGTTTATTAAAGTTTTAGAGTATTTTGGCGGGCTATATTCTTGATTCCTTAAATGATTTATTCAAATTGATTGTGACTAAATAAATGACTAACTATTTAGTCATTTTTATTTGTGACTAAATATTTTTTAATCAACGACCAAACTAGTAATTTATTTACTCATTTATAGCTGAGTTGCAAAAAATGAGCAAAATTTAGTCATTTTTAGTTGTTGTGACTAAATTTTTTAGTCACCTAGTCATTTATTTGCCAAATTCTACTAGTGTGTGCTTCCTTGTGCGATTAGGGCTCTCTCAATGTTGAGGGCCCTAGGGATAAGCTCGTCATAAGAAGTGACACATTGCATCTTTAACTAAAATGATAAATCCGTATTGACATTAGCAATGATGATTCTGACTTGTTGCTCCTTAGGAATGGGTCACTTGCTCTTACTAGCTCGCTACCTCCATCATTGTAGGAAGTTTGCGATCAAGTTCAATATTCTGATTTTAGGAGTCTTAACGATTGGAAATCATAGTAAAATCATAATTTAATAGTTTTGGAATTAGCATTTTAAAGTGTTTTTTTGGGTCATTAACTTTAGACTATCTCTTTGTAGGGTGCTTGCATGCCAAATTTTGGTGTAAAATATCAAAATTATTAGATTTTGCTTACTTCTTGTCTATGAATAAAAATTATTGGAGTGTGAGTTTGATATTTTGAAGATCTAAATAGTCAAGCTTGGTAAAATAAAAATCATGTTAGATAATATTAGTCCAGAACAAAATGAAGTGACACTTGATAGATTGTGGGCTAGATTGCAAAGAAAGGGTGATGGAAAATGTTATTGTCCTTGCAATAATTGCAAGGGCTTAAAAATGAGGCAACTTTTAATCACAACAGCTGAGAAACATTGTAGGCAGCATGGTCACGTTGAAGGGGGCATGATTATCGTCCATTGGTAATTTTTTCATTATATGTGTTTATATTGATTGAATTTGTAAATGTTTATATTGTTTTAATATTTTATATATATATATAATCACTTGATCATGATCATGGTTTATTTGTGTCTATCATTATTATAAAGGTGGAGTGCCCTAGGGCAGATGACATGGATTATCACGGCCCGAAGAATGTGCTTTTGCAATCGGACGAACATGGAGCTATGAATATCGAAGATGAAGTTAATGATCCGATGGAAGAAGATGATCATGCGCTAGAAAACACAGTTGAAGATGATGGTACAAATACATTGATGGGTCAGGGATGAAAACGCATGATTGGCATACCTTCATTAAGGTAATTATTCTGACTTATATTATATACACTTGTATAATACATGAACTTTTCAGTGTATTGTGTTTACTACTTTTGGAAAAATAATGAAAAGATCATTTTATAGTTGTTGCAATACGTTCTACCTCTATCTCTCCTAGACAACTTTGACAACAATGTCAAGCAAGTTATATATGATCTTGAAAAAATACATGAGGTAAGTAGCGATATTTGTTCAATTCGTTGTATACATCTTATAATTTCCATTTGTTTTACTTGTTATGTAATATACTATATATTTTTGTTAAATCTCTTTAATATATTTGCGCCTTGAATCACTTGTAGATGGTTGTCATCTAAAGAAATTCATAAAGAAGATATAGATTATTGGAAGAGAAAAATTCCTCGTCTAATGTGTGAAATGCAAAAGTGTCTACCTTCAACATTTTTCAATGCACAAGAACACTACCTCATACACCAAGTTGAGGAGATTGAATTGTGTGGACTTGTACACACAAGGTCAATGTGGATGGTTGAGGAGGAACTTGAAATTTTGAAGGCTTTGGTTAGACAAAGAGCACATTCGGTTGCTACATGCTGAGGGATATATGGTATACCAGACCATTGTGTACATTAGTGAATATCTTCCTAAGTTTGCAGCAAAGATCCATGTAGATCGCATTTGGGATCCCAACTCCATTAAGAAATTTGAAGGGGAGTACCTAATGGGGAAAGGTAGATTGAGGAAAGTGAGAGGTAATTATAAGATGGTCATGGAGATTAATTGAAATACATTTTACATATGGTTTTTATGTATATTGTACTTATTTAATTTTTAATCTTCAATATATATCAATTATAAATTAAGGTCATATACTATGGTATTTAACTAATTATACGTTGTTTGTGAATTTCAATTTTTTTTTGATACAATTGGTTGAGAGTGGGATGCACTACATTTGTACGTCGCCAACAATCTTGATTGGATGATGGTATGGATTGAACAATGTCAACAATTTGGTCGCGCATTAACATGGGAAGGTGTGGCTTCATTGGTTAAAGAAGCTCATCGTAATGGAAATTCCAATGTTACACAAAGGGAAATTGATTTAGCATATGGTTTACGAGATAAAAAGGTACGTATAAATATATTAATCACCCATATTATTTAATTATTTTCAATTATATTGATGTAAATATATGTTGAGATTGTTTTCTTTGCATACATTCGGTCAAGAATAAATATGTTTATCAATTGATGATATTGCAATAATTTTTACATGTTTGACATATTCCAAGTGAAACACCACAAGGCTATGTGGTGCAATGGTCGTAAATTTTGAATCAAAATGTTGGATGACATAAAGAAAACTTGTGATTCTAGTATAACTGCAATCTTTCAGGTGACTAATGTTTTATCTAGAAGCGGCATACATCCAGAAGTCTCAAAAAATTGATACTATGGGATTTTGGATGATATACTTGAGTGTGACTTTAAGTCCTTCAGATTAATTTTGTTCGTCATCCTATTGTACAAGCTACGATTGAATGAAAATGATCATGAGAGAACTATTATTGAACATGATAATGGATTTACCATGGTTAATACAAGGTTGATCGAGCGAGCTGGAAATAAGCCCTATGTTCTTCCAAGCCAATGTGAGTAGGTATTTTACTCAGACGTTCCAAGTAAACCGGGTTGGTCATTTGTTGTTAGACATGATCCAAGTGGAAGGATGATAAAATATAATGTGGTGGAAGAAGATACCAAAGAACTAGAAGATGATGTAGATGATGATCAAGATCAACAGTTAGTTGATGATGTCCCTGACAAAGATGTCGAAGAGGAGGAACTAGATCATGATGATGTAGGAGTTGATGTTCATGAAGATGATATCCGTGTGGATGATGACATTATCAAAACTGATATTGATGATGATGATGATGATATGACCAATCCTTACAATGTTGAATCTGGATCGGATGATACAGATAAAGAGTTGGATGAAGAAGAAGATCAATGACATTGAAATGTATGATTTCTGCGATTATATTATCTATTTGATATTAATTTCTTGATAGAATTATATTTGACTTATGTGGTTACATAATTAATTCATGATATTTTTAATTTATATGCCATTACATAATTAATTTAATGATGTACTTTTTAATGTTTGAAAGGTCAAAAAATTAAAACATTTCAATAGTGATGTTAACAACCTTGAAATTAGTGTGTTTTATGTTTCATGTGATCATAAAAGATTAAAAAGTCAGCTGTAGAGGTGGGTTGTCTGCCAATGACATGTAAAGGCCTTTAAAAGGCACAGCGATCATTGTAATGGTTGTTGATTGTTGAGGATTTAAAATACAAGCTCCCTTTACGATTGAAAATCTAAGCTTTTCTTCAAAATTTATGCATTTTCCCTCATATACAAAGACTGTGACTTCACAAATGCACCCATATTTCTGATGTGTAATCAATTCCAGTTGTGAATATATGTGTTAGCTTTGATTTGAATCTAATTTGAGGGCTTAAGGTATTGATTTGAGTTAGAAAGTTTCATTTCTTTGCATACAACACAGTTACCCTATTTTTGAGGGTTTTGTAGTCCAAACATGATATAAAAGGGCTCTTACACTTT
>VDFB02245641.1:0-10791 GCA_007258455.2 Sequoia sempervirens | reverse complement strand
GACAAGGGTTTTAGAGTATCATGTTAATCAAAATGAAAATTATGGTCATTTAGGTTTTAATATTCTACATAGTTAAGTATATATTAACTATATTTTACATAATAAATAATAAAATTATTCTACTTATTATTATTATATATTATATTCTTTAAAAAAATTATTAAATACATATAAAATTATTATAATTAATAATTAATATATTTTTATATAGAACAAATTAAATTAATATATAAAAAAAATGATAGTTTAATTAATCTTAGGAGAGATTAGGAAAAAGAAATAGAGATACAGGGGGAGACAATTCTATATAGAGAGAGGTATATATACTACTTTCATTTAAAGGAGGTTCAGGGATTACCTTGATAGAAAACTATATGTATGTTAATATGTTAGAGAATATGTTTTTGTGCATGGATGTGCTACAAATTCTAGTTGCATGTGGCTAGATTAAACAATTAATAATAAGTGCTAGATAATGAAATGAAATAAATTTAGACAAATCTAGATTGTTTCTTTAAAGAAATTAAGTATTATATTATTATGAAATATTTGCATACAAATTTAAAACATAAACCAATGCAAATGAAAAAAGAAAGTTGCCATCAAATTGACAAAAAATACTTCACATGGAAATAGAATGTTCCCATCCAGTTGTCAAATCGATATTTATCTGACTTTTATGTGATAAGTGAGACTTTGGAGGCTTTTAACTAATATTTTAGAGGATTTTAACATTCCAGTACAACTGGTTTACCATTAAATGATAGTTGAAACTTGTTTTCCAATGACGCAATACTGATTTCCAGGCATGAGATTTGTTTCAAGCTCAAATCTCACAATATATGTAGCCTATTAGCTAATACAAAGAGAGAAACTAAAAAAATAGAGAATGAGAGGAAGAGATGAACTTAGATAGATAGGGAGAGAGAGACAAAGAGCATGAGAGAGAGAAATATAAGAGATACAAAGGAAAAGAGAGAGAGGGAAAAGATAAATTAAATTTTGAGTGGTTGTTTCATGTCAACAATCCAAGGATGGCATGTGTCCTTGGGGAGTTATGCTCAAGGTAGCATGCCATTTGATTAAAGATATGATAATTCTCCTTTAAGACCTCTTCAATGTACCCATTGCACACTTAAGGAGACAAAGATATGGAGAGAGAAAGAGAGAAAGATAAAGGAAGAGAAAATGGAGAGGGAGATAGAGATAAGATATAGATAGGTGGAGAGAGAAAAAAGAGAAAGAGAGCAGGAGAGAGGAAGCAAAATGAGACAAAGGAGGATCAAAGATAGAAATAAAAGGATAAAAAGAGGGATACATAGAAAAAGAGAGAGAAACAAGAATCTGAGGATATGAATCTGAGGATCACGAATCTGAGATCTGAGATCTGAGATATAGACAAATAGAATAGAGATAAATATGGAGGCAGAGAGATATAGAGATAGATATAGAGAGAGAGATGTAGAGATATAGAGGAATAAATAGGGACAAAGAAAGGTAGAGATAGTGAGGTAGATAGAGAAAAATAGATAAAGAAAAAGAAAGAGAAAAGAGGAGAGATACATAGATAGAGATAAATTCACATAAAGAGATAGGGAGATAAAGATAAACAGAGGAAAGAAAATATAGAGAGAGAGGGAGATAATGAGAAACATACAAATACAAAGGGAGACAAAGAGATAGAGAGAGGTAGAGAGATAAAGAGATAAGGATGAATAGATAGAGATATAGGAGATTGAGTTGATATATCTCTCCTGTGCAGTATCTCTCTATATCTCCATATCTATGTCACTCCCTCTCCCCTCTTTCTCTCTCTTCCTCTTCCAACCTATCTCTCCCTCTCCCCCTCTTCTCTATCTCTCCTCCTCTACCTATCTACATCCCTTTCTCTCCTCCCCCCTCTCTATCTCTCCCATCTCTCCTCCTATCCCCTATCCCATCTCTATCTCCACCTCTCTTCCTTTCTCTTCCATATATCTCTATGCAAATATTTCCCATATATCTCTTTCTCTCCCCATCTATCTCTATCTCCCATACTGGTTTTCTCCATTTCTCTATCTCTCCCATACTTCTCTCCTCTCTCCATCTCTATATACTTATATCTAATTCTTTTTGTTTGTCTATCTCTTTGTCTCTCTCTCTCCCTCTCCTCTCTCTATATCTCTTTATATCTCTACCTCTCTATCCCTCTATCTCACCATCTATATCTCTTTATCTCTTCATATCTATCTCCCTTTATATCTCTATCTTTTTCCTCACTATGTCTCCTCTTTCTATCTCTAGTCTCTCTCTATGTTTATCTCTCCCTCTACTTATATCTCTCTATCTATTTGTCTACCTCTTCCTCTCTCACTCTATCTTCATGTCTACCTCTATTTCACCCTCTCCCCCTTTATCTCTATACATATCTCCCTCTCTCTATCCATCCATATCTCTCCCTATCTATCCCTCTTTATATATTTATCGCTTCCATCTCTATCTATCCCTCTCTCCTCTCTCTCTTTATCTCCCCCTATCCTTCTCTCCTCTCCTCCTCTCCATATCCCTCTCCTTCTACATCTCCATCTCTATCTCTATCTTCCTCTCTATCTTTATCTCCTTACCCCTCTATCTCTCACTCTTCCCCACTCTCTCTCTCTCCCTCTTTCTATCGCTACCTCTCCATTTCTATCTCTTTCTCTCCCTCTCTCCTTATTGCAAGCATAACATGAGCCTGTTGGTAATGGAGCTTGATCATCTTCCTAATTCAGAGGTTTTATTTCAATCATGTTTGGATCCTTGTAAGTGGATGCATAGTTTATTTGAAGCTATGATTTCTCCATTGAGACCTTTGTTGCACAAACAACATCATTTGCTAAATTTCCTACCAATTGACCTCATGTACTACATAAATGTATGCAAAAAATAGACCAAAATTTATCCTAATTGAAATTCCACACTTTTTTGGCGTACCCATTGCACACTAAGGTGTGATTGCTAGTTAAGTTTGATTTGTATGTTTTATTTTAGAACTAGAATGGTGGAGATAGGATAGAATAATACCATTGGTTGAAAATTAATTGTAAGAACCTTAAATTCATACCTTAAACCTACAAGATAAATCTTATAATCAAAACATAAATCTAACACTTAAAACTAAAAACTATTGTATTTTGTGATAAAACAACCTTGTTTGACCTTAGTAAAGATGACTTATCTACTTGTTACATGAGTAGGGCATAGTATTTGATGGGACCTACAATAAAACCCTTATGAATACAATGGGGGGTTTGTAGAAAGAGAAGACTATGTATGTGGTATTTCTAAAGTGGTACTTGGTTCAATTATGTGATGGTTAAGTAACACAAATCAATGCAAGATGATATCATTGGATGAGTATTAGTTGGCTAGTATATTATTACTAGATCAATCAAGAGAAAATTGATAGCTAAGTACTTGAATTTTATTTTATTGACACTTGATAAATGCAAGATTATAGAGGTATTATGTTTCTCAATTGAAGTAAAGAAAGTGGTTGACATGGAAGTAAAATATTTTAACAACTCATAAATGATACATATATAGATATATCTTCTTTATATTATCCTTGTAATTAGTTATGTATCTTCAAATATAAAAAAATAAAAGGAATCCAATGTGTATCATCTAATAATAACTTATAGAAAATATCAAAAAGATCAATAATAAAAATATATATTAACTAAGAAGCCATGCAAGCATACAATAGTATATGTTGGTAAAACTATAATATATACAAGAAAGAAATATATGCATACAATGTCACATGTTAGTAATACAAAATACATGTACAAGAAATCTATATAGGAACATAAAAAAGTCATAATATAATCAGTCCTCTCAACTAGGATGGAAGAGTTGATGGCCTTTTGATTATTGAGTAGATAGAGAGACAAGTGATGATTTTTTATTTTGAACCTACTAACTTGAACTCCTCTCTAACTTTTTGGAGCTCCACATAATATAATAAAAATATATAAATTAATATAGAAAAAATTAATTATACAATGATATATAAGGGAATAATCACTTACCACCATTTAATAATTAGGAACAATATATGAAAGAGATGAAGAATAAGGCAACTTGTATTATTAGGAAGGACGAGATGCCTTTATATAACATGATCAAATAATATCTAATCATAAATAGTCATAGAGTAATTAGGATTTGATCATATGGAAATTTCTAGTAGAGCTACAATAGTTGTAACATCATGAATTAACAACATTAAAAAGTATATCATGAATTAATTATGTAATGGCATAAAAATTAAAAACATCATGAATTAATTATGTAACCATATAAGTCAAATATAATTCTATCAAGAAATCAATATCAAATAGATAATACAATTGCATAACTTATACATTTCAATTTCATTGATCTTCTTCTTCATCCAACTCTTTGTCTGTATCATCCAATCCAGATTCGACATTGTAAGGATTGGTCATTTCATCATCATCATCATTGACATCAGTTTCAATATTGTCATCATCCACATGGATATCATCTTCATGAACATTAACTCCTACATCATCATGATCTAGTTCCTCTTCTTCGACATCTTCATAAGGCACATCATCAACTAACTATTGATCCTGATCATCATCTACATCATCTTCTAGTTCTTCGGTATCTTCTTCTTCCACCACATTATACTCTATTGGCCTTCCTCTTGGATCATGTCTAACAAAAAATGACCAACGCAATTTACCTAGAACCTCTGAGTAAAATACCTACTCACATTGGCTTGGAAGAACATAGGGCTCATTTCCAACTCACTCAATCGACCTTGTATTAACCATGGTAAATCCATTATCATGTTCAATGGAATGAAGTCTCTCAGATCATTTTCATTCAATCGTGAAATCATACCATTGGACAAAAACATAACTAATTTCAGCCACTTAAAGTCACACTCCAAGTATATCATCCAAAACTCCATAGTATCGTACTCTGGCATTCCTAGATGTATGTCCCTTCTAGATGAAACATTAGTCACCCAGTGACAGTAGCGAACTGCACCGCTTGTCATCCAACTTTTTGATTCAAAAATTTACAACCATTGCACCACATAGCCTTGTGGTGTTTCACCTGCAATATGTCAAACATGTAAAAATTATTGCAATATCATTAGTTGATAAACATATTTATTCTTGGCCAATGTATGCAAAGAAAACAATCTCAACATATATATACATCAATATAATTGAAAATAATTAAATAATATGAGTGATTAATATATTTATACGTACCTGTTTATCTCTTAAACCATATGCTAAATCAATTTCCCTTTGTGTAACATTGGAATCTCCATTATGATGAGCTTCTTTAACCAATGAAGGCACACCTTCCCATGTTAATGCGTGACTGGATTGTTGATATCATTCAATCCATACTGTCATCCAATCAAGATTGTTTGCTACGTACAAATGTAGTGCATCCCACTCTTGACCAATTGTATAAAAAATTGAAATTCACAAACTTAATTTATAAATTGAAGCTAAATACTTATGGTATATGACTTATTTTTTGGAGTAATACAATACTAGTACTTTTCTATTTGTGTGTGGAAGATTCTTTCATTTGGACTAGTTCTCTATTGTTTCTTTTCAAGCAATTGAAGGTAATGTAAAATGTATTCTAATTAATCTCCATGACCATCTTATAGTTATCTCTCACTTTCCTCAATCTACCTTTCCCCATTAGATACTCCCCTTCAAATTTGTTAATGGATTTAGGATCCCAAATGTGATCTACATGGATTCCTTGCCTTAAACTCACAAGATATTTAGTAATGTACACCATGGTCTAGTATACCATATATCCCTCCACCATAGAACCCTCGTGATGTCTCTTTTTCTAACCAAAGCTTTCAAAATTTCTCAAGTGCTCTCAACCATCCACATTTCGACCTTGTGTGTATAGGTCCAATATCAATTCAATCTACTCAACTTGGTGTATGAGGTGTAGTGTTCTTGTGCATTGAAAAATGTTGAAGGTAGACACTTTTTCATTTCACACATTAGACGAGGAATTTTTCTCCTCTAATAATTTATATCTTTATGGATTTCTTTAGATGACAACCATTTACAAGTGATTCAAGGTGCAAATATATTAATGAGATTTAACAAAAATATACAATGTATTACATAACAAGTAAAACAAATGGAAAATATAAGATCTATACAACGAATTGAAAAAATATCGCTACTTACCTCATGTATTTTCCAAGATCATATATAACTTGCTTGACATTGTTGTCGAAGTTGTCTGGGAGAGATAGAGGTAGAATGTACTGCAACAATTATAAAATGATCTTTTCATTATTTTTCCAAAAGTAGTAAACATAATACACTGAAAAGTACATGAAGTATACAAATATATATATATAATATACAAGAATAATTACCTTAATGAAGGTATTCCGGATCATGTGTTTTCTCATCCCTAACCCAAATTCCTCCTCTTTGTTATGATGTTGTTTATGTTTGCAGCAAATCCTATGGAAATCAAAATTTTTGTATGACTTATTTTATAGCATTGCTTTGTTGTCTCATAATAACCAAGGAAGGGCACTTATATTAATTTGGCCTCCATCGCTATTTAATTGAATGACATTTTTCATTGCATGATTGACTTCCTGAATGTCACTACAAATTTTGACAATTTTTTCTTTGTCATGCCCTCCATCCAATATTTCCCATAATGTAGTATGGAAACCTACTAAATTGTCTGGGATAACTTTTCTATCCCTATGGAAGCTGGCCATTAATGCCTTGATGACCTTCATGAAGCATATAAGTTAAACAAATTAACAACGACAATCATTTTCAATTACAACATGAGTAGACAAAACACAATATAAAAATATAAATTCCAAACATATCATATATGATAGATAAACAATTTGATCCAATGTATAACCTTGATAATTAATTCTATTATATTCCAACTTCCATAGGCGAGGTGCCATTCTTCATGGTTTTGATGTAGTCTCTTCTTTCCCATTGAAAAGATGTTTTTTAGTAGTTCGATACTTATGATTTTTGTGGAGGAAGTGCCTATACTCATCAAACACTTGCTTTCCTAAACTTTTTGAATGATGAGATTTCATCTTTGGATCACAAACTGGACATGCAAATTTTCCCTTTGTTTGAAGACCTACAAGATCATATATAATTGGATTAAATATGTCAATTTTTATAATTATATATAACGAATAGATTATTTTAAAAACATGCATGATCTCTACATAAAATTAAATATTTTTAAAGTGCAGTCAAACATTATAACATACCACAAAAATGTGTTAGCCCTGGGGCATCATGAATTGTCCATAGAAGCATTGTAAGGAATTGAAATTGTCTTTGGCCTATTGGTCTAGAGACGTCATACATAGTGATGCCATTCCACAACTTTAGTAACTCGTCAATAAGAGGCTTGATATATACATTCATATCTTTAACTTGGTACTTACCTAGTTGAATGAACATAAACATTACATAATTATTATAACCATTTTTCTACAATATATATAAATTATTGTACATGACTATTAAATGAAAAAAATATAAGTCATTATGCAACAAATAAGACAAATGAGATGCTACTATGTTAAAGAAAATTGATGTAAAAAAATACCTGGAACAATCATTGCCAACATTATGTGTCTTCCCTCTTTATTGACATCCATGGAGGAATGTTATTGCTGATAACAAAATAGCCGACCGGAAAAGGTTAGATCTCAGCCTTCCAAATGGATTGACATTGTCCGCTGCCAATGAAAGTCAGAGATTACAAGGTTCTTCGTTAAAGTGTGGAAATTTTTCCTCCATGTCCCTAAATGAAAAACCATCTACAGGCATTTGAAGAATGACATCTCCACTTCTATTCTATGCATGGTAATCCATAAATTGTGCTAATCTTTTGCACCTAAATAATCCTTGCATACATGGAATAATGGGAATATAACGAAGAACCTTGTGAGACCTTTTTTGTTAGTTGATTTATTCAATATCTACTTAATATAAAATTTTGGGCATTCTATTGCAAATTCATGTTGTTTATGATATATAATATGATCATTGGGACATGCATCTATTGCTTGATACTCCATTCTCCAATATATCTTCCTATAATGGCGCATAAAGATGATGAGCAAGGGTAAAAATATTTGATGGTGGTAACAAAAATTCACCTATCAATCTACAAAAAATAATTTGTTAATATAAATAATATTAATGGTACATATCATCCTTTATTTTACTAGTGATGAACTAACAACAAAAATAGATGAAAAAGATGACATATATGACATATCTAACATCCATGAGATACATGTTGGATAAACCATTCATAACCTTCAAGTTCACCAACAACAATACAGCAAAAAGAAGAGCTGTTTGGGAGTCACTTTACAAGGCCCGTGATGCCTCGAAAGGCCAGCAAATCATGAACATCATCACCCATCTTTGATCATCATGACTCCAGCCAGCACCACTAATGTGTCAATATGGATCAATGCATTTGTACCATCATCTTCAACTGTGTTTTCTGCCACATGATCATCTTCTTCCATAGGATCATTAACTTCATCTTTGATATTAATAGCTCCATGTTCCTCCACTTGCAAAACCACATTCTTCAGGCCATGATAATCCATGTCATGCCTCTAGGCACCCCTATAATCTTTATAATAATGATCGATACAAATAAACCATGATCATGATCAAGTGATTTATATATATATATATAATGTTAAAATGATATAAATATTTACAAATTCAATCAATATAAAGAAATATAATGAACAACTTACCAATGAACAATAATCATGCCCCCCTTCAATGTGACCATTTTTCCTACAATTTTTCTCAGTTGTTATGATTAAAAGACTTCTCGTCTTTAAGCCCTTGCAATTATTGCAAGGACAATAACATTTTCCATTAGCCTTTCTTTTCAATCTAGCCCACAATCTAGCAAGTGTCTTCATTTTGTTCTGCACTAATATTATCTAACATGATTTTTCTTTACCAAGCTTGAATATTTAGATCTTCAAAAAATATCAAACTCACACTCCAATAATTTTTAATCATAGATAGGTAACAAAATCTAATAATTTTGATATTTTGCACCAAAAAAATTGGCCTATAGCATCCACAAACTGTCACAAGTATAGCAAATTCACAAGTATAGAAAATTCACAATTATATCATGAAAACACTGTCGCAAGTATAGATAAACTGTCAAACTCACTTTTATTTATTAAAATTGATGCCGACATTCATCAAAAAAGTGATGAAAATCATAGAGCATCACAATTTCGACGAACGTCAGGCACAATTTAAAATTTTCACATTAAATACATAGGCACCCAATGATTCATCTAATTATACATCTTTTGTCGAAAAGTTTCGTCATATTTTGCAATCAAATGAATTAGTTCCCAAGCCTATCTATAGAGGTAATATCATTTGCACATGTCTTAAGCCATGCTAAGTAAGACTTTGATATAAATTCGCTCAGCAAAATCATCATGGTAGCTTGTAGCTTCTCTCTGAGATTTCCACAACTACACCTCATTGTCTGGGTTTGGAATCCCACCAAACAACTGTGATCCAGGTGACACTGCCAACATAGTCTTATAAAAAAGAGGAAAATCATTTAGAACCTCCAAGAAGAGTTCCCCAACCTGATATAGCGTTACATGTATGACTCTTACCACATTAAAAAAAATAGAACTGACTACCCCCACCTTATCAGTCTATCAGTGGGGCGTGTCTTCTAGTTCTAGTGATGTGTCGATAGTTCTATTTTTTCCTCTGTGTGAGGATCTTCTATCGGTGGACAAGGTCTCCTATTCTCATGATGGTCTGATGGGGATGTCATCAGTGGAGTTTGTGCATGTTGCCAAGACTTGCGTGGTTGTTCCAACAATAGGCCGATGTTGTTGGTGCTCATGATCTAAGTCAACACCAACAAAACCAAGGTTTTGGTCATCTTGTGTTGAAAGGTTAAGAAGTAGATAAGCTTCATATTTAGTTGAACCCACTTGAGATAGTCTTTTAAAACAAATTTGTGGGGCTTGGTTTCACTAACAAATAGAAAATGAAGATTCTCATAGCTCAATTGAGGAAAAAATCAAACCAACTGAGATGTGAGACGGGTGTTGAAAACCAATCTAACTGATCTTTTTGTGGCTCTATGTGTAGCCTTGTTAAACTTGCTAGATAATTTTACCAAGAATGATTGAATAAGATTTGGTTTGCTTGTGAGGAGTTCTAGAAACAAAATAATCTTCCACTATAATCAAATTTTGCATAAGCTTTATCTAGTACAATGTGCTCCCACCTATTATGTGGTTGGCTAAATCCTTTTCCAAAGCATTGGTTCCTTTCCCCCATTGGATTTTTAATTCTTTGTTGCCTTGGTTGAGTTCTTGAGTTGCATTAATGGAAAATTGGTTCATCTAATTTATGTGAAGTCCAATAACTTTACCTCTACCTTCACCTTTCTATTATATTCTTTCATTGACTTGTTATAGGGGGCTATATTTCATTTAAGTGATTTGATCTTGTTTTTTTGATGATTGGATAATGGTCCATAATCTTGGTAGACCGGCATGGTGGGTTCAATATCCATATATTGATCTACCAAAAAGGTCTCTATTGTTAACATGGAGATTATTGTTAGAATGGAAATTTCCAACATGGAGCTTGATAGCAATCAAGAGCACCATTCAACCTCACTTAGACAAATTTCACAAAA
>VDFB02245638.1:0-12409 GCA_007258455.2 Sequoia sempervirens | reverse complement strand
ATTAAGGGTATGAGCCTTTGGTTGTTGGCTCTCTAGGAAAGAAGCCCCACCATTTCACCAAAGGGTCTCCCCTTAACACCATGGAAAATTAGTCTCAATTGTTGACGTAGTAGGGAAAGACCCCGCGGGGTTTGAACCTTGGTTGTTGGCCCTACAGGCAAGAAGCCCCACCACTTCACCAAAGGGTCAATATATATGTTAGTTACTCTCAAAGTGAGACTTAATTAAAAGAGTGAATATATTAGTTACTCTCAAATTGGGACTTAATTAAAAAGTCAAAAATTAAGAACTAAATAAGTGAAAAGTCTAAAGTGCTAAGATACTCAAATAAAGAAAAATGATTTAAAATATTATATAGATTAAATTAATAATGTTGATAAAAATCTATATCCTAAGTGAAAAGAAATTCAAGCTAGCAAATAAAAATAGTGTAGAAGGGAAGAGTGGAAAATTGAAATATTCATGCAAGTCCTAATTATTTATGGGAGTAAAAATTAAGTAGAAAAAATAGAAGAAAACAATTTATTAATTTATTAAGATTGGTATCATATATTTATAAAAAACATAATATGAAAAGGTATATGTAAGAAACCCTTTGAAGTTAAAGAATAAATACATAATATTTTTTATAGAAGAGTGAGTATATGTTGTGGTGAAGATAATGGTAACTTCACTATATAAAGTTAGCCATCCTATATAAATTTAAACTCTTTGAAATTGTCAAATAGTCATTTGTTGGGTATAATTGAAGCCAAAATTCACAAATAATGATTAACTTAGGGTTAATACTATTGGAAATCAAGGTATAACTTGTAGCAATATGAACTTATTAAAGTGTTTGCAAATATGAAATTATAATTACCATAGAAAGATTATGTGATTGACAATTACAACGATGAAAGAAAAAATCCGTAATACCATAAGTCATCAACATAAGTGACACGAGATATACATGGAGAAACCCTTGCGAGAAAAAACTCCACACCCAAAGAGATCCAATGTTTGTATTAATGTTCAAGAAAGTACATCAATACAACAATCCTCTTTGTAATTTTCCAGCACTTCGTCGCTCTGACAACCTACAAAATAAACTCTTACAAACCACCATCTCAAAGCTCCAATATATAGAAGTTTGTGGGAGAGAATACCACAAATGGTATCCCAAAATAACAAGAAAAACCACTTGGAAAAACCAATGTACCCTTAGTGGACAACCCATAAACATGTAATAGAATATTAAATTATCACATGGCCTTCACATGGGCACCTAACCCATAGCCAATCAAAATTGGTCAAACCCAAGTGCTCCATAACTCATCGACAGCTCTGACGGTTGCATGCAAGAGCATGCACCAACATGCAAGCCTGGGTGCCCAACCATGCAAGAGCATGCAAAACATGAAAATAACATGCAAGGACATGCACACCAAAGTGGTCCCCACTCACAAAGCTGGATTCCCAAGAGGAATATCCTCCTAAAATGCTTTGTAACTGCCACCGTAAAGGGTCCACCTCTTTAATGTAATTACAATTTTTCATAAGAAAATAAATAATAAATATTTTGTCCCTCATGTCCCCTAGAACACTTTCCAAAGAACGTGGAGACACATAAATCAACTTAGGATAGCAATTATAATGTCACCTATCCTAACATTATCCCACTTGACATTATACATTATAATTACATCCATGTGATACAAATAAAACATATAATCAAGTACAATGATCAAGGCCCATGGCCTTACTACACCAAGAGAACTTATCTGTGGTCACTAGATTCATAAGAGAATCAACAACATTATCCAAAGTGTCAACCTTCTCAATCAAGACCTTACCATTCTCAACCATTTCTCACACAAAGTGATACTGGACATCAACATGCTTAGTATGAGCATGGTGCATAGGATATTTGGCTAAACATATGACACTCTGACTGTCACATCCAATCCTCACTATCTTGCAATCAAATCCAATACCATTACCATAGAATCTTTGGCAACCAAGTATCCTTAAGGCATGCACCATGATCATATCTTTTCTTAGGTGGGTGCCAAAATCACAGCTGCTAAAATACCTCTTACTCATCCAGCCTCTAACACTTGCAAACCAAAGTAAAATTTAACCACTAGTGGACCATTATCCAGGAATCACTGCCCAATCTGCATCGGCAAACCCATATAGCTACCCAATGGATTATCCACATCAGCCGTTACCATGATAAAATTTGAATGAAGTAATTTTTGATACCATGGCAAGCCTACCAGCATATAACCAGAGTCAATGCTCCTCTACGAGGTTAGACATAAGCACCGCTCCGAGCTCTGCTTGGCAGGGCTATGTTGGTCTAGTGCAAACCATTGCATCAGAGCTATCAGCTGGGCTAGCAGGGGGCATTCGGTTGTCTCTGGGTATCATCGTGTGGGACGCATCCTATAAACTCAATACCAAGCTTGAAATTCGGAATATATACTGGTTTATAGTCAAACATATTCAAAAACCTCTCCACAAAGAATTCTGTTTTAACATACTTACTTTGACTTAACGGAGCTTTTGTAGACCCAATATCCTCATGCCTGATCCTCCACATCCAAGAATATATTTTGTATCCCCCAGATCCTTCATATCAAATTTTCCATAAAGTTGAGTCTTAAGCTCCCTAATCATCACCTTGTTACCCATAAACAACATGTCATCAACATACAAGATAATGATTAATATCTAATCATCAATAACCTTAATGTAAACACAATGATCCTCTTTGCCCCTAACAAAACCAAATTTCAATGCAAAAGCATCGAACTTATGATAATGCATCCTAGGTGACTATTTCAAACCATATAAATATCTCTTTAACCTACACACCAAGTGTTCTTTTCCTTTCACAACAAAATCATCAGGCCGTCGCATATAAATTTCTTCCTCAAGATCCTAATGCAAGAAAGCATTTTAACAACCATTTTCTCTATTTCAAAATCATAAGCAACAATAGATAATAGGAATGTAATATAAGTTAACTTAGCAACATGAGAGAAAATTTCACTAAAATCAACTCCCTCTCTCTGGGAGTAGTCCTTGGCCACCAATTTCTTCTTGTACCACTCTAACCGACCATCTACTCCAAATTTCTTTTCAAATACCCACTTGCAACCAATGGGATTTATTCCTTTGGGAAAAGTCACAAGATCCCAAGTATTACAACTATCCAAAGCCATCATCTCCTCCTACATGGCCTACATCCAAGACTCGCTCTCTTATGAAGAAAGAACCTCCTTGTAGGATTTAGGTTCATCATCAGTACTCAACAAAGTAAATACATAGCATAAATTGGATGAGCTATACTTGTCGATTGGATTCCATTGTCTTGTGGATCTTCTCATGGTAGGAGTAAGGGGTTCTTGTTTCTCTTCTTCTTCTCCATCTTCTAATCCATTTGGTTGTTCTTCCACATGTGCATCTTCCTGCTTTTCAATTTTTATCTCTATAGTGTAGAAAAATGTACCCCTTTTACATTTTCACACTTGTTTTGGGCCTCCTACTTAATTTGGAATTAATTGTGCCTTATTTTAGTGTTGTAAAGTGTACCCCTTTACAATTTCACACTTATTTGGGGCTCCCTTAAATAATTGAGCTTAATATTGCCTTAATTGTCCCTTTAATTCATTTACCAAGCCTATTTTATTACATTTTCCGAAGAGGAAACCCGACATTTATTAATGTCTTAACATAACACTTCTCATTGAGCAATGTGTGTCCTAGGTTTAGGGACCTAGGACTCATTCGCCCATGGGTGAATTGGCCCTCCTTTGACCTTAGGACCTAAATTTAAATTATGTTTTTGGCAGGATTTTAATATCTCTAAGTGTATATTTAGATGTCGGCTTGTGATGTTTTGGTAAATTGGGGATAAATACCTATAACTTCTCAGGTTCATTTCATCATTTTAAATCACAGAAGAAACAGTTCAAGAACCTACTTAAGTTAGGATTTCAAGAGGAAATTCAAGGCATTCGAGAAGAATTAATTAAGGTTTTGTTGCAATGGCCAAAGATCCAATTGTCATATCAAGATTCTTATGCTTGCATCATGCATGTTTTGGGGTATGGTGATGTGGGTTTTAGAGATCCCATTCAAGCAAAATATTCAGAGTCTATGAGATCCACATCCATTGGGGCCGTTTTGCTGAGTTACTGGGGGTGCCCCCACATTCCAAGGTTTGTAAGGGTTTTTAGGGTGGTAACTTTTAGTGCAGCAACAATTTCTTTGTGCCTTTTTCATGTTTCATTTCATTTCAGGGTTTCATTACCAGCGGAAGGTTTGTTACAGGGCAGGCTCCCATTCTCAAAATAAAACATTTTCCCTCTTGATTTGTGTTTTACGCTTAGATTTAGGGTGGAGAAATCTTTGAGGCCTCTTGAAGAAAGAATTGAAGGAAGTTGTATCATCTTCTCATGGGAAGTTCATCTACAAAATATTTTTTGGCTTTTGAACTTAGAAACTTAGGATAAAATTCAGGAAGACTTGGATCCTGGTAGGCTCCAGAAAGTTGTAAAGAAAAGAACTAACTTAAGTTATTTCCCATGGAGGCCAGGTCTATGCTCGGCCAGGCGAAAACTTTTGGTGAAAGAGTGCAACCAGGATCTGCCTTCTCTAATCTACATTCCATTTTTTGGTTCTGTCAAAATTGAGTTTAATCTTGCTATTCCAAGTGTTAGATTGCATTTTGGTGTTAGTTTACTATTTTTAGTTTTTGTCCCCAAAGTGTTGTTTGACCTTGACCCCCATCCTTTAGTCATAAGGAAATATGAAGATTCACACCTTGGGTTGATTCATCTAAGGGTTGTAAGGCAATTCTTTGTGTGGATTTCATTTCTTAATGAAATAGAGGAAGATAGGTCCATTTCTTATTATATTTGGTGCACCCCACATTTAAAACTCTATTTTCCAACATTTCAATCTCAAAGTGCATTGTTCTTGTCTTATCTTTCTCCTTTGGTTGTTTTTCACCTGAGTAAGCTCTAAACTCCCTAAAAATCACATCTTTAGAGAAAACCATTTTATGGGTTAGTGGATTCCAAAGCTTATAACCTTTTAAATTCTCACTGTAACCAACAAAGATGCATTTCTGTGCTTTTGGATCCAACTTAGAACAATTCTCTTGAGGCACATGAACAAAATCCTCACAACCAAAGACCCTTGAATGTGAAATAAAAGGTTTTTTTAATCTATCCACACTTCATAAGGACTTTTATCAAAAAGAGTTGAAAAAGGAGATCTATTAACCAAATAATGTGTAATACTTACAACTTCTACCCAAAAGCATCTATTAAGCTTAGCACCACTCAACATGCTCCTAGCTCTTTCCATCAAGCTTCAATTCATTATTTATGCTACCCATTTTTGTTTAGGTGTATAAGGAGTAGTCTTTTACCAAACAATACCTGCATGCTTACAAAAATCGTTAAATTCCCTAGAATAATATTCACCCCCATTGTCAAATCTCAACACCCTTATCTTATAATCCATTTGCTTCTCAACCAAGGCTTGAAATTCCTTTTAAACTTAGTGAAAATTTCAAATTATGCATGCATAAAATAAATCTAGGTGTATCTTGTCACATCATCAATGAAAGTAACATAATAACGAGATTTTCCAAAAGAGCAGCATCCACCGGTCTAAACACATCTGAATGAATGATCTCTAATAATCTCTTATATTTATAAGTCCCATTAGGAAATGATGATCTATTTTTTTACCAAACACACAATGCTCACAAAAATCATTTTTACTAATAGAATAATAAAAAATATCATCAACCAAATTTTTATTCAAAATGGTCTTAAGACCCTTTTCACTTATATGACCCAATCTATGGTGCCACAACATACATGCATTTTCAGTGCTAGTTACATTGGAATAGTTACAAAAAGTGGAAGAATTAAGCCTAAACAAAGTCCCAATCCGAGATCCTTTAGCTATCACCAAACTCCCTCTTACCAACTTGCAACCAAACTTGTCAAATGTTACATGCATTCTAGAATCATTCAACTTGGATACTGAAAGTAAATTTCTCGCAAGTCTTGGAATATGTAAAACATGATCAAGGGTTTTAACCCTTCCATCAATGAAACACAACTTTACCTGTCCCTTACCAACAATCTTCTTTGTGCTATTATTACCAAGGAAAACTTCTCCCCCATCATAAGCCGAATATGAAGTAAACCACTCCTTGTGAGAAGTCATATGATAGGAGAAACTTGAATCAATAAGCTAATCATCATCACTAATAGTGTTAGCAGAAATAAACAAAGCATCAAAATCAACATCTTTTGAGGACTTTTCTGTGGAAGTATTAGAACTCTTTTTCTCATTTCTAGACTCCTTCACATGCCCTCTCTTACCACAATTCCAACACTTTACTCTGCCCTTCCTCGGGGTTTTAGAACATCCTTTAAACTTGTCTCTCTTTTTGTCCCCTTTAGGCCCTTCTTTTTCTTTGGACCTTCCGCGTACATGCAAGGCATCTTGGGAGCCTGCATTCATGGACTTTCTCCTCATCTCTTTCGAGAGAATTATTACAATGAGACTATCCATCTTTGGTTTTGTACCACCACCACTTATGGCAACAATTCGGTTTTCCTAAGATTTGGGTAAAGAAAAAAGTATAAAAATACATTTATCTTCCTCTTCTATCTTAACATCTACAGATAAAAGCTAACTTATAATCATATTAAAAGCACTTAAATGTTTTGCAATAGAATCAACATCCTTCATTTCAAAGAATACTACACGTCTCTTGAGATACAACTTATTAGTTAGACTTTTAGTTTGATAGATTTCACCTATCCTCCTCCACAACTTGAATGTGGTAGATTATTTTGAAACATTCAAGAGGATGAAATCTACAAGACACAACCTAATGGTTCCCCATGCTTTCTTGTCCATTTTGTTCCAATCTTGATCAGACATTTTTTTGGCTTCTTTTCACTTGAAACTGCCAACCACTGATCTTTCTCTTCAAGGAGATCCTCCATCTTCAACGTCCACATCTCGTAGCTAGTTCCATTGAACTTCTCAATATCTAGATGAGGAGTAGAAGCCATGGTTTTCAATCTTCATCACAAATCTGCAAAACCCACAATACACAAGCTCCCACTATAGCCAAAAAACCTTCAACACTAAAAAATAAGGTGTCCCTCTTTTAACATAACCATTAGCTCTAATACCAAATGTTGGAAATCAAGGTATAAATTGCAACAATATGAATTTATTAAAGTGGTTGCAAATATGAAATTATATGTTCAAGATTACCACAGAAAGATTATGTGATTGACAATTGCAACAACGAAAGGAAAAATCAGCAATACCACAAGTCATCAACACAAGTGACACAAGATATACGTGGAGAAACCCTTGCGGGAAAAAATCCACACCCAAAGAGATCCAATGCTTGTATTAATCTTCAAGGAAGTACATCAATACAACAATCCTCTCTGTAATTCAACATCACTTCATCGCTCTGACAACTTGCAAAACAAACTCTTACAAACCACCATCTCAAGGCTCCAATATATAGAAGTTTGTGAGAGAAAATGCCACAAATGGTATCCCAAAACAACAAGAAAAACCACCTATAAAAACTCACACCCCTTAGTGGATACCCCATAAACATGGAATAAAATATTAAATTATCACATGGGCTTCACATGGGCACTTAACCCATAGCCAATCAGAATTGGTCGAACCCGAGTGCTCCATAACTCACTGATGACTTCGATGGCTACATACAAGAGCATGGACCAACATACAAACTTGGGCGCCCAACCATGCAAGAGCATGCAAAACATGCAAATAGCAAGGACATGCACACTAGTGGTCCCCACTCAAAAATTTGGACACCCAAGAGGAATATTCTCCCAAAATGCTCTGTAACCGCCAACGTAAAGGGTCCACCTCTTTGAATGCAATTACAATTTGTCATAGGAAAATACATAATAAATATTTTTTCTTTCATGTCCCCTATAACACTTTCTAAAGAACTAGAGACACATAAATCAACTTGGGATAACAATTATAATGTCACCTATCCTACTTGAAAAATAATCTAAATTATTTTCTCCTTATTTGCACATTATATTGCATATATTATTAAGATTAATATTATATTATTAATGCACTATTAATAGTTATGGGAGAGAGATTCAAGGAAGGTGTGTGTGATGAGAGTAGAGTGCAATGTTCTTGACATATCTTTTAAATGTGTCCATTAGTGATTAAAACTTAACTACAAGCTATTGGTTTTTTTATCACTTGACATATTTTCTTTGATTACTTCACTAGGTAGACTACAAATGGATCCGTGAAATTTAGAGAGAAATATTGAAAATAAAATATGTATAATGATGCACTTAACACTTTTTATTAGTTCCTCCTAGGGAATTATAGCGGAGGCCTGTTTGTTAACTAGTGATTAAATGTTTTTCTTGCAGCCAATCAAAATCCAGTATTTTCTTTTTCATACATTATATTTTACATTTAATACATTATATTTTAATTTTGTTAAAGTTAAATGCAATTTTATTTGACCCTTTTAAATTCAAAATCATTTCTTTCTCTCAATCTTTATTACAGTGTAAAAGTTTCTTGAGCGATTTCGGTGGAGCATAAACTTTCTTTTATCGGTAGCTTTTGGCTTTTGCCAAGCAAAGACTATAATAATAAGAGCCGCAGCGTCAAAGTTCCCCTGCGCCAAAATGCTCTAAGAATAGTCTTATTCTTGAATTTTGTTGTGCGCTAAGCCTTAGACTTTAAAACCTAACAAAGACGTATGGTATCACTGACCTAGGCATGTGGGAAGTTATATAGCCGTGGCTAAAAACCTTAAGGGTAATTTGGAATCTAAGACTATGCCTATTGTATCGAATAATCTATGTAGCTACAAAGTGAGAAGTTAGGTATTAAGGATTACAGTGTCCCACAAACGCCTTTTGATATTCAATGTAAGAAAAATGGAAGGTAATCCAGAAGTGAGAATATCTCCAGAGGCGACAGAGTTGATTATGACTTGAGAATTCATGGGCTAGAACATGCCTTGTTGAAATTGCCTAGGTTTTCCAATGAGTTTATTATTCTTCTTGAAATTTGAAGACAAATGTCTATTAAACAAAAATTATCATGGTATGAAAAAGAAAGGCTACTCTTTCCCAATGACCTTATCACATTTTACATGTGTAACAAATGAAAATGCAAAGGATGTCAAGAGAACTCTATTCGGGTATAAATTCCATCCTCTTAATCCGAGACCATCCTTTGACAGTAAAAAATTTGTGAAAGAGAATTTATATGGTGGGAGTTTATATGAGCATCAACCTCATCTTGAAGATTATTGGGAAGATTGCACAAACGAGAGAGAAGTACAAATGAGAGATTGGATGAGATTGAATCTCGACTAGATACGTGTTTTCAATGTGCCACTAGAAGTTCTAGATGGTGTGGACAATAATTCAAACCTCGTTGAGGAAGAGTTTTTCTATGTTGCTACTAAACCACTACCATAGATTGTGTTTTCTGAAAAATAAATCATGGATATAAAGAATCGATCTTCCTTCATTTCAAAGAAAATGGAAAAATGGATCAAGGGAAAATTCCATGAATGCACCATGGCTTCCTCTTCTAAGAAAGAGTGTGCAACAAAAGGACAAGGGACTCCTCGTATCATAGGTAATTAAAGAACCTCTACCTCTATAAGAATAAATTGAGGCGAAGGATGATTAACAACAAGGAGGCAACAAAGAATATCTTGATAGAAGCCTACTATTGAAGAGCATCTGTGAAAGTGATACTCGGTCAACATGGGAAAGACTAGATGTTTGCTAGGAATTAGATGCTTCATGGGAACCCAAAATCGATAATGCAACTTTCTCTATACTAGGTGTTGGAGATTTTTCTTGCACTCCTTCAACTCTAAGATATTCACAACATTACCAAGGCTCCAAGGATCAACAAAGCCTTAATAAAAGGAAGATACCTATATTTGAGTTGAAGGTGAGAAAAGCCAACTAACAGGATTTAACCTTGGGAAAAGATTAAAGTCCTTTGCACTTTGAGATTTTCCAAGCTCAGGTGGGGATACCCAAAGATCTCAAAAGATTTAGAAACAACAGAACTGCAAAGGAGATCTTAATTTAAGGCAATCCAATTAATGAGATACAAACAACTTGTAATTACATACATACATCTACACTGGTCAATTTCACGTGGATATAGAATATTGCAGGCAGAGGGAAGCGACATAGCTAGGGTTTGATTAATGGGAAAGCCCAGCAAATTGTTGCTGGCATTGGCTTGTTTCAGCAAAAAAATCGTAATGACTACTTCAATTATTTATCACATTCCTGAAGAGCTTGTCTAATGCTTATGGGTATGATTTCTAAAACAACTTCTACATACTCCTGTACCATTTCCATTTCAACGTCTATGCAGATCATTGTGTTTTCACTAGCCATGGCTATGCTATTAGATGACTATCATACCAAAAAGATTTGGCAAACTCATTCGTAATTGAAAAAACTTCATTTCTTTTGGAAAGTATATTAGAAAACCGAAAAGAAATAACAAATAATAGAAGCAATTCCCATTATAGGCGCTTTATTGGATAAAAAAGAGGCGTTACTATCCATGCAAAAAATAGTTACAAAACTATTTTATTCACATTATCACGTTTACGAACAAAGCTCCCTTGATACTGAAAAAACAACAAATTTGTTTTATTGAAGTTTATGTTTATCCGCCATTCACGTTCTTTACATTATTTTTTAAAAAAGTGGCTACAAATATTTTACTTGGATTTATCTACTAATAATTATTTAAAATATAAATGAGTAATTAACTCCATAAATCTAACAAGACATACAATTTCTAAATGCTAATAAGGATGCCAATTTAAATGCAAAAAGTTTTCTTGACATCGGTTTTTATTTCTTAACGGCTTCTTGGTGTCAGATAACTCCTCTAAATAATATATATTCTGTTTTATTTCTATAATTTTTTGACTTTATTTTCTATAATTCTAGTAGAAGACATTTTTAATTTTTTCTTTCATTTCAATGACCTTTCTAATTCTATTCTTGTAAAAAAAAAAAAAAATTATATTTAAAGATAAAATGTAAATAAATTATTAAAATAACATATTAATAATAAAAATATCCAAATGACATACACACAAACCACTTATAAAAATATCCCTCTAAATAAATTATTAAAATAAATATATGAGAAAATTCAAATGCTACTTTAAAAATTATTCAAATCCGCTATCAACCTCTAGTTTTGAGGTAACTTAACCAAATAACAAAATTTCTAAGAATTTTAAGAATTTTAATTTTAGATATGGTTTCCAGCCCTTCAAATTGTATGAAGTTTCTAAATTCTCAAACATAATGTATTGTTTTAAATGTACATCAAAATCTTAAAATGAATTCAACGAATACCTATTTAAATAAGGAAAAATCAATTTAAAATTTTTAATAATTATTTTTGGTGTAAAATAGTGTTTTGTAATTATAAGTTAATTTTTGGTAAACATATCTTTATTGTATATGATGTATTTAACCTAAACAACTATTTTTTAATGCTTATTAGAATACAAATATAAATAAGATTTAAAAATAAGTCTACTATATGCAAGAGTAAATTTACTTTGTTAAAGAAAATAGTCATGCAAAAAAATGTTTAAGCTACAAAAGTTTTGCCAATCAACATGTAGCATGTATTTATTACATATAATTTTAATAGTTATAAAATTTAATGTTTTTTAATTAAAATATAAAATTTAAATATATAACAATTTATAAATTATTTAAATTAAATTTAAAATATTGACATTAAATTTATAATGATTTATAAAATACTTAAATAATGATTTATAAAATACTTAAATTAACTTAAAAATATTAACATTAACTTTAACAAAATCGCCTTTATTGTGGCATCCATAGAAATATATGTATGAATAATTTTGTAACTATTAAAAATTAACAATTTCTAACTTTAATTTTGAAATGTGCAAACATTAAAAATGTCTTTAAAATATCTCAAAAATTAGATAAATATTATTTTTGATTATGGTTTTGTGGCGGAAAAATGTCCTAAAACAAAAATGTTTACGGTTAGCATGCCAAATCTGTCCTCCAAATTTTTTAGCGAATAAAATTGAAGAAAAACGTGCATTTAACTTTAACAAAATCAAAATATAATGTATTAAATTTGAAATATAATGTATGAAAAAGAAAATACTGAATTTTGATTCGGTGCAAACAAAACATTTAATCACCACAAAGTTAACTGTTACTGATTTAACTGATTTATTATGGAATGGTGGGTAATCATGCAGTGTAACAAATCATACTTAGTA
>VDFB02245637.1:0-11236 GCA_007258455.2 Sequoia sempervirens | reverse complement strand
GTCATGAGTCCTAGAATATACCCCTCTCAAAGAACTAACCAAACCAACTTTTGTAACATCAATCTATATATGTGAACAAAAACATAAAATCAATCCAAGTTACCATAGAATTGCTAGTAATAAGAACATATTTACCAAGCAAAAAATAAAATAAACACATACCTCTTTAGGTTGATCTTTTTTGTATCTCCTTTAGGTGTTTCAACACTTCCTCCTTGAGGTGTTTCAACACCTCCTCCTTCGTGTGTTCAATACCTACTCCTTCAAGTTGTGGCACTTATCAACACCATATAGCTCTCAAAAACCTTGTACATAAAAATGACAAGTACATATGAAACTATGAATCTATGTCAATGTATGCATAATCAATAAAATATCTTACAAATCTTAATTCAATCAAATTTGAGTTCAATTACCTTTCCCTTATTTAACATTGTGCATCCATAGTCTGGAGAGCATTGCACCTCGCTCGCACTAGGTGTTTCCTACAAGCAGAGAATAAGATAAACATATAAGTTAATATATAATTTCATTAATGACAAGCAAGTATACAGTAAAAAAATGTAAATGAGTGAGTGAAAAAATACATACTATGTGTGTCTCGAGGCCAAATGAAATGTCCCTAAGGGTGCTATCAGTCACCCATGTGAGCTCCTCCTTAGACATTAACCGTTAAATAGACCATGTAAATAAATATTAGTACTTGATACTATCTCTTATTAATATTCATTTAAAAAAAATGCAAATTATGAATTTACACCTTAAATGTTACCTGTGTAACTTCTCCAATGTCCACCTCTCTAGCAGGAGAGGACTCTGTAGGGTGTTCTCCACTCCACTGCATGTGATCTACTATAATCTCCACATCCTAGATGTCATAATCAGAAGTATCTAATGGCTGCTCAGGGGGTTGTACAATAAGACCCAAACATATTTGTTGGCACGTATTACAAATATGTAGCACACAAATATGTGGACCTGAGGAGGATGATGCAGCAACATTGGATCCATCGCCAAGATCACTAGACTGTGGCTGAGCTACTGAAGAAGCATGGGAAACCAAAAGACCACTCAAAGAGTGAATGGCCTGGATCATTTGTGTGGTTGCATCCTCCGTAATATCTGGATGTTGTATTGGAGGTGGTGGAGGAAGGGGAGGATGAGGAACATGTGGGTGCCTAACTACTCTAGCTGCCCCTAGCCTATCCTGGGGCATACCTCCACCAATGCCCTGGAAGGGTTTAATGTCAAAGTAATTGACATGATGCCCTAACAAAAACTCAGCATATAACTTTTTAATAAAGTAAAAAGGTACATCAAGATTATTGTTGGGTGGTTTATCAAAAACCATACACCAACGATCCCAAAAGTTATTCTACTATGCCCCTATGCTGCACCATTTTATAGAAAGTTTGGTTTGTTAACATTAATTGGCAAACTAGTGTTGGGGTTAATAAATAAAGAGGCTATTTGGGCTTTTTTTATTTGGAGATCTTTCACATCGTCATAAGACAATCCACATGCATAATATTTCCTCATGGTTTCTCGCCATGAATGAAATGTATTATGTTGGGTGGAGAGGGTTTCTACATTTGTAATTATTCCTGTCAATGTGGTTGACATATGGGATAATCAAGGGATTTTACTATAAACATCACAAATGCCCCTCAATTGCTCTAATTTTTCATGAATTAACTGTTCAATTGATGGTTGCAGAGGTGGTGGAGAATTTGGAATTTCTACATTTTGATTCTCAGCTGGTGGATTTTCATTTTCAACTGGTGGAATTTGTGCATTTTCATTCTTAGCAGCCATAATGCCTAATTAAAGTTAAAAATAATTAATCTAAAAATTAGAATAATATAAATGAAACACTATTTTTAAATCAAAAATCCATTAAAACATTTTTTTTTTTTTTTATCAAAATCCATTCTAAACTCAATTGTTTCATAAAAATTCAATCAAAACCCTATTTTGAAAAATCACAAAAATTCGCCATTTTTTTTATCAAAAATCCATTATAAATTCATTTTTTTCATAAAAATTCAATCAAAAACCCTATTGTGAATAAAAATCCACAAAAAAATTCCATTTTTTATCAAAATCTATTCTAAACTCAAATTTTTCACAAAAATTCAATCAAAAACCCTACTTTTTAAAAAAATCCACAAAAAACCATATGAAATTATTCAAATCTAAATCAAAATTGAATCAAATCAAATAAAAATAAAAAACTTACCTTTCCAAATTGAATTTTTCCCAAATCAGATATCTGTTACACGAAGAAGCAATGCACTGTGCACCTGCGGGTTCTTCACTGTCAAATGACTTCAAAACAATGACTTTCTTTATATATTTTTTTTGCAAATTGGATATCTAATTTGAATCGGATATCTGATTTGTAAAACTAGGTTTGGTGTTTGGTATGGTGACACCCGAGCCTAAAAAAATTCAACACGTTCTTTTCGCGTTTTTCGGTCAGTGAAAGACATGTTTTTTTCCTCATTGCAATTTTTTGGCCCACCATGATCCTGCACATACCCATGTCCTATAGACTGACCCAACTAAGGACCCTGTTCTCCCCATTCACTCTTGGAAATCTGGCCCTAGTCTTCGAAACTGGAGATTCTGGGTTCAGAATGAATGCTTATCCTTAGAACACTTGGGAGCATTCCCTAGCAAAGTCACCATTTGTTGTGCCCTCAGCACACACGCCCTGTTCGGAACAGGGACCCTTTTTTCTTTCGCCTTCCAGGTCATTTTTTCAATGCCTCATTTTGCGTACCCCATTTTGTTGCCCTAAATGGTTAATGTGCTTCTAAAGTCTCATTGTAAGTTGATCGTATTTCATCCCCTCCAATTTTACCAAGTCTTGGTGCCTTACAGAGCTTCGCTAGTAGATTGCTTCTGCTAGTGGCCATGGGGCCTGACAGGCCCACCCTGCCAAGTTTCCATCAGGTGTTCTCTGTTCTGAATGGTGGAAAGCTTTCGCCTTCCTGAACCCTAGGACTCGGTTCCTTGTTTGCTGCCCTGTTTAACTTGTGCTTGAAAACAGACTACCTTTGTCCCCACCAAACTCGCCTCTCTGGACTTTTGTCCCTAAAACTTCTTATTGACTTCACCATTTTCGATAGCCAACCCATGTCATCACTTCATCCTTTGAGCCCAGGACTCCCTTTTGCTGATGGTTTGCAAAATGACTTTGAAGCAGTCATCTAACCGCATCCTTTCGGCCCCTAGACCTCGTTCCTCCCGCCGCTGTCAGTGAATTTAAACTTACCAACCCTCCTATCGTCTGTATGGGAATTAATGACTGTATTAAATGCTAATTGGGGTATAAATATCTAGCTCGACCTGTCATTTTCATATGTCATGTTTTCTAGAGGAGTTCAGAGTGATTTCTAAGGAGTCCAGTGCCTTCGTCGTCTGGCACCCTCGCTTCCATTTCCCTTGTTTGCCAATCCTTCATGGATTTTGCAACTTCTTTCACCAGACTTTTGAGGTAGGTTTTCCATCCTCTTTTCTATGAGTTTTTTTATGAATTCACACTTGGAAAGATAAACAAAATGGGCTAAAATGCTTTAATTAGGTAATGATAACACCTAAAAAACCCATGAGTTAAAATTCTAGAAAAACCTCCAAAACACCCTCTAAGACAAATCTAAAACTCGGCCTTGTCACCATCATTCTTTGCACAGAGAATTTGCACCCTTCAAGCCTGCGCCAACCTGTCGTAATTGAAACTTAGCAAATAAACAACAAACTGACCCAAACGGTAGGATCCCTTCTTAGGCCTGCTACCCTGAACTTCCGTTGGCAGATTGTCACTAGACTTAAACTTCCAAACTTGGCCTCTGCTTGAGTTCCCTAGGCCCACTCCCGTGGGACTCCATCCCTGGGACTCCACATCACTTTTGTGGTTTCAAAATGGCATGACAACCTCGTCCACCCGAGCTCTAGGGCCTGCCTCTTCTTTCACCGTTTGGGGTTGAACCACCAAAATCAACTATTCTCTCATGCTCTGGGCCTCGGTTCGTAGAGTTTCATCCACAAATTTTTGTGGTGACTTCACCTTTTACAATGGCCATATCCCAACATCCTTCCACCTATTGGGCCCCAAGCCACCATTTTCCTTCAAGACCTAAAAAACAAAATAATGTACTTAGGCATCTTTGCTCCCGCTGGGCCCTGTCCACCGAGATTTCATTCCCTTTCGGTCAGTGTTCAAAGGAAAAGTGGGTCCTTCTTTTTGCCCTCCGGGGTCCACCATCCTTATCACCTAAAAAATTTCCAAAGAAATATGACGACCAAGCTTGATGTCAGGTCTGGCCCACCAGGCCACTC
Source organism: Sequoia sempervirens (assembly GCA_007258455.2). Taxonomy (NCBI): domain Eukaryota; kingdom Viridiplantae; phylum Streptophyta; class Pinopsida; order Cupressales; family Cupressaceae; genus Sequoia; species Sequoia sempervirens. The sequence goes on along the minus strand of VDFB02245637.1, from coordinate 6,892 downwards.
CCTCCAGATATCCATTCAAAGATCATTGTTCTAAATGGTGAAGCCCTGACAGCTTTCTGACCTTATATCTTTGGGTGCTCCCAAGGTGATCCAAATGACCTCCGATTCAGAAACCAATTTTCTCCCACATGCCCAAATTCAACCTTCTCCTGCATTGGCCTTTCAAACCATCAAAATATGAAGCTTGGAGAAATTACATGGATTTCCCTACCCTATTCGCCCTTCAAAACAACATTTCTGCTAGGGAAGTCTGGCCCTCCGGGCCTAGGTTGTCCAAAATCCCTACAATAGATTACATACGACATATGCAAGTAAAAGTTTGATTTCATGAATGATGAATTGTCTAATTGGATTTTTTCCATAGGATTTTGACTAATGTTCATACTTTTTTGATTGATTGTGCTCATTATGCTTTTGTTTGTTGGATATATGAAATTGGGTGCACGACCCTTGAGGGAAGCCACAGAAAAAGACAAAGGGAAGAAAGTAGGAAAGTTCCTCATGGAAAAGAGGACAAGGACCAGATGAAGTACCAATTTTAGGGAGAGCCTTTGCATTCAAAAATCGTCACAGACTGGAAGGAAATTACAAATACCAATAGAAGCCACATCAATATTGACAAATTCAATCAAAGGATCAGAGTCCATCCTAAGACCAACAATGCAAGACTAATCAGACAAAGTATAATTGCTAAAGTTGTAGGCTTCCCTTCGTCCCTTATAGCCCCCGAATTGGTCATGGCTTGTTGGAAAGCATATCAGCCATAGACGCGAACAATTATTGATAGAGATGGAAACATCCTTGCTAACATGTCAGGTGAGGTGATTACAAAAAAATTTCACATCCCCATCTTTGGGGAGATGGAGATGCCGACTATAGCAGAATGTAAAGCAATGTGGTATGAGGACTCGACCGGTTACAAGAAGCTAATAAACTAGTATTGGCTCAAACAAAAAAGGGGCAGTGCCACAAAGGTCCCTCAAGAGCTCTTTCATAGCAACTACCATGAGGACTACCATGACTTGGTCACCATGCTAAGCAGAGTGATGGGCCTCCCCACTGCTGCATATTTTTAGGAGTGGATAGTGTATTTCGTAGAGCAGATTCTCTGTGGGGATGAAGATGTCACCATAAAAGCCTCATTCTACTGGGGAGGAATAATAAGCGATTGCTTCCACAAGTAGTTCATGAATGTCAAGAAGACCTCAAAGTTCTACATGACCTCCTATCTTGTGTACTCACTAGCTGAGTGGAGGTAGTATAGTGGATTGTTTGTAGCACCCAATGAGGAACCAGTTCATGCATTGAAGGTTTATGATAGTTATCCCTAGCTCCAGTTCAGGAATTTTAAGGAGTATTGCAAGGTGAACAACACCTTCATTGGTCATAACAAGGGGTTGTCCTAACATATGAGGGGCTCAAGAGTGAGCCTAGTGCTATAGAGGATGTTGCTGCTACAACTTCAACAGGAGGGACATCCAAATGTCCCCCACTCACAAGATCGAAGAAGAGGAAAGGAACTGAGGTGAAGCAGTCGCCAAGATCCAAAGGTATATTCAAGAAAAGATCAAAAGGCTCACCCTTGAAGAGGCACAAACGAACAGGAAGCGTCACGAGACAACTAAAAATTCAAGAGGATCCCCTTCTCAAAGGTGAGGAAGGGAAAATAGATTAACCAAAATCTCCTCGGCTCTCCCTTTTCGCCACTCTTCCATCCATTTCCCAAGCCATGGTTGCCACCTCCCCACCTGCAGTGGACATCTCGGTCCATCTCGCCTCTCTTTGCTAGCTGGACCTATGATATTGTTGAATCCTCTACCACAACTTCTCCCTTTCTCCACCTCCATGTCACCCACTACATCGCTTCCATTGGTAGCAGCAACAATACCAATGCCGCACTCACATTTCCAGAGGCTTTCTCACGACACATGCGAAATGTCCCCTTGAGATTTCCCAAATATTTTTGGATCCCACCATCCAAGCTTGCTTAGTGCAGGTCCTTGCCAGGCTCCACCCTTAGAAGCCTCAATAGGACCACCAGCAATGGAAGCCACAATGCTAATCTTCAAAGAATGGGAGAATCGAGAGATGGAAATTTCAAAAGAAGTGGAGGAAGAGGCCGATGAGTACCATGAACACATAGAGTATGAACACCAAAAATTCATAGGGTGGTCCATGAAGAAGAAGAAATAGGATCTTTTGAAAGTGGAGATGAAGAGGAGGATGCAGGTGGTAAAATTATTGTACAAACATTTGATGGTGATTTCGAGGAGGAAATGGCCCAACAATTGAAGGATGATGGAGAAGAGGTAGAAAGGTCACCTCCCAAAGAAGAAAGGAAATAAGATGACAAGGCAGTAGAAAATGTGGAACCCCCTACAAGGGAACAATAGGAGGATGTGTCACCTCCTTATAAAGAAGGAGAGAATGTAGAAGAGGACAAACCTGAAGGTGAGGCTCAAGTTAACAAAAGCCTCAAAATTGAACAACCTAAGGAGTATGTGCATAAGGATGAACAAGATGAAGGAAGGGAAGGAATGGAGATTGAAAAAGAAGAAATTATTTGAGAGCAGTTGCCTACTAAGCTTCCCATAAAACACCCTGTGTTCATCCAAGACTCTGATGAGGAAGATGGAGAAGACACTAAAATGGAAGAAAAGGCTCCTGAAGATAAAGAAATGGAGATTCAAACAAAGGAGGGTGAGGGTGATTATGAATCACTTAAGGGAAAATCTGTTATGCCCAAATGGTTGGAAAGGAAACTTGAGAAGAAAACTCCTACCCCAAAGCATCCAAGAGCAAGACTGGAGGCTATCTTAGCTCGGGCATAGATCACTACCAAGAAAGAGAAGAAACCCAAAATTGGATCTAAGGTGATGATGGATGCTTCTGGATCCCGAACTCTGTAGGTAGCAATGCTAGTGGTGGGAAAAGAAGGGGTGAACTATAATATCTCCACCATTGACTTAGGAATAGCTACCCGGGAGAAGAAGGTGGAGAACCTCGAAGAGTCTATTGTAATAGTAGTGCATTTGATACAATAGGATAAAGTTTCAAAGGAGGAGCTAAAGGAATAGGTAGCTGACTTGATAACATACATTCAACAATGGTCCTCAATAGAAGAAATGCCCACCACATCTGCAGCTCTGCCCCAACTATTGTCCAAAGAGAAAATTGACAAGTTGGAAAAGAGAAAGAACTTGGGAAAAACTACAGAAAATTGGTTCAAGCAGGTTCTATTTGTTAGAAATATGGGTATTAGTCAGGTTGTTCGAATAGCCAACAAGTTCTTGGAATTACAACAATCTCTAGAGAGCATGAAGAAACTTTGCACTAACTTCCCTGTGACATATAGATCCGCCTACCTAAAGATCGAAGCTATTCTCAAATTACCAAGTACAACATGGGAAAAGGAGCTCAAGTTCAAGAAGGACGATCATTGGATGATGAATGTATGGAAGTGGGACTTTGAGAACATGAAAGAAAGATTGGAGCAAGTGATTGATAAAGTTGATCTAGATATTGAGTGGCTCAAAGAGATTAGAGTGGGTTGCACTTGATATTTGAGGTTGATGAATGGGTATGACATTCCTCTAGTGCAGATAGTTCTGGAGAAAATAAAGCCCCACTTTCAAAAGGGGATGGAGGATGGGATTTCGACAGAGATAACCATGGATTTTATGAGTTTTTCTGCCTGTTCCTTCACCCAATCGGAACTATTCAGAGACCACACTGCCAAGTATGATGCAGACTGGAAAAGGCTTGAGGGAAACTCCAAGGAATGGAGTTATCAATTGCTACGATCCAAGATTTTGGAGGTTGACAAACTCCAGCCAATAATTTTTAAGTTCATGGAGTATGCAACTTTAAAGAAGCAGGAAGACAACCCTATTATTAGTGAAGAGTTTCTAAAGGAATAGCTGTAGCAAAAGGGCAATTAGCAAAGGACAAAATGCTACAGTGTTGTCACTTGAGGACAAAATAGGGATAAAGACAAAGTTGTATTTTAAATTGTAAGATATTGGGGGGTAAGTAGAACCCTAATTTGTAGTGAATCTTGTCCACACAATGAGATTAAATCTTGGCCATTCATTCTAATTTTTGGGCAGTATAAATAGGGGGTATCCTCTCATTTTTAGAGAGAGTTGAGTTGTTGTAAAGACATGCTACAAAAATTTCTAATGAAAATACATTGACTTGGTGCATTTTCTAGGTTTACTACATGTTACATGATTCAATCTCCCATTGTTTGATGCTTTATTTAGATTTGCACTACTATTCTAGTTAGCTTTAAATTGCTTAGATAGATTTTGGTAATTTGTTGTTATGTGATTGTAGAAATTTCTGTTGTGTTGATGCCTTCCAATCCATACTTTTTGCTATTTGTTGTTGGTAAATGGTCTTGTAAAGTTAGTCTAGGCTGAAACTTGAAGCTGCTTTCAAAATTTTATCTTTATTCATGCATGTATGTGGTGGATGAATGGTAAAATATATGCAGACCTTGGAAGATGGCACAAATTTCATGATATTGTATGTTTCTTGGTTAAGTGGAATCATGTTTGAAGGAAGTTTTCCATAGAAAAACCTCCATGATCACTGTTCATAGTTAGTTGTAGATCCAAGAACCTTCCCTCTTCCCTGCTCTTTTTTCTCTTTTTTAGAAATAGCCTGTGCTAATGTTCATTGCACATTGTAAAGCTAAAACTGAAGGAAAACAATGAAGTTTCAGATTGTTGTTCGAACCTACATCAAAGTGCACCTTAACTCCCATCTCAAAAAATTTAGACTTTAAGATCCAGTCCACATCCAACTACATAAGTTTGCCCTATGATTACCAGGATGATCACATCAAACATCAGCTGAGGAATTCCATGCAAGTCATGACCTAACACCTGAGAGACCTTGGGGTGATTTTCAACAACTTGTTATTGGAGATTTCCTTTCAAGAGAGGTAGTGCACCTCTGCACTGCCTGTGTTGAGAAAGTGTGCAAAACACCCATCAACAATACTTATTTTAAAAGAAAACATTAGTAGACCAAATAATCCAAGACTTTGTATAATTTGAAAAAATCATGTATATCAAATAAGAATTAATCAATTAGTAAAATGTATCAATTTTTCATTTGTATAGAAGAATCTCTTATTCTTATTTGATTTATTAAAAAAAATCTTAAATAACATAGTGAAAGAGGTAGTTCCATAAAAAAATCTTTTAACTCTCAATCTTTTAACATTAATGCTAGGGAGGTTGGTTTTATATACTTAAAAATTATGGGACATTTGAAAAGGAGCTTAATTTTATAAAATAAATTATACATTATGAATGAAATAAAAAATAAAAAATATTTAATAAATTAAAAATCTTTATTATTTTTTGAATTATAAATTATATTTTAGAAATCTAGTTTTGAAAATTATTTCAATTAAAAATGTTTATTTTATTAATCTTATGTTCTAATAATATAATTTATTTTTAAAAATCTATTTGTTTTATTATATAAGAAGCATTTATAGGGTGTTGTATTCTTAATATAAAAGATCACATGGATAGAGGTTTACATAGGCATTTTTAACAAAAAATAGAAAAACTAGTTACAACAAAATAACAACAAAGAAACATAATTCAAAAAAGGAAGTGAAAGCTAAGTAATTTTTGAGCTCCCTACTTGGATATGTTTTACCATTCCTCAATGAGGAATTTGAACACATCCATCTTGGCGTGATTAGAGATTGATTCAGTAGTAGGGTTATGTTTTTTAATCTCCTCTTGGAGCATGAAAGCCAGAGTGACCATAGAATGATGGATCACTTTTAGATTGAATTAGGTGAGATGATTAAGCTTCCTTTCAAGTGTGTTTTCCCAAGTCAATAGAGCATTACAACCATGAGTAGTTTCCTCATAGAGATGGATAACATCCTCTTTACGCTCATGATGGGGAGAGGATTGTGGAGTGGATTCCTCTATGATTATTTTATTGAGCTTGGGGAAGTGGCTAGGACCATCTATATTATTCAAGATCCTCCTCCATCTTCTCATTTCTATTATCCTTTCTAGTGTAATGTGTAGAATTGCTAGAAATTTCATCAACAATAACCTCAAGCGTTTTTTTGTTGGCTAGCCTATTGGTTCTTCTCACATTGGCTGGCTCAAAACTAGATTTAGGTTCATTGAGAGTCATTTTTTCCTCATCACTAGTGTCATTAGTATTATCTTCACCCTCCTCATCCTTCATATTAGCTTCTTCCACAAAGAAGGTGATAAAATTATTTTATTATTTTTTGATTTTTTCTTCACCCCATGTTTTCTTGAATTTTTAACAAAATTATTCTTTAACTCACAAATCCCCACCATTGTAGTACTTTGGCTTTGCACATGGTTAGTTTTTCTCTTCTTTTTGGCTAGGGTTTTAGGGTTGGTATCGGGAGTGGGTTGGCTAGCCAAAGGATTAAGCTTGTGCATGGTACTTGGTTTGACATCATTGGGGGTTTCAAGGGGTTTTAATGAGGGGATTATCATTAGGATCCTCTTCCACAAGGGTTGTGTGAATAGGTTTTGGGGGCATAGCACTAAATGAAAATGGTAAATTCTTAGAACAAGCCCCTAATGGAGCAAGATTGGGGATTTCTCAAGGTTTTTAGTCGAGAGCTCAACAACCTCTTTAACAAAAAGTTCAAGAGACGATAGAAGGAAAAAGGGAGGCTTATAAGCATGTGGTGCTTGAAATGGTTCAATAGATTCATATGGTAATAAAAAAAATCTATAATATGAGCTATAACAAGTATTATTTTTTATTTTTTTATAAGCTATAAAGTATATCCTAACCAAACCAAAAAGAATTGGTTCTATGAGATACTAACATATGCGATTATTTTTACTTCCAATAACAACTA